>SNQJ01S0000147.1:239382-250089 GCA_010110895.2 Picea sitchensis
TAGGGAATGGGGTCCAGGCACGGTTGAAACAAACCTCTAAATCATGAAGATAATCAGGCTCCACAACTAACAGATTCAACCACACCATTTACCTGAGGGTAGTAGTTAGTTGCATATCTCAAGATAAATCCTTTGTCTAAAGAAAACTTAGTTAATTTTAAGAAAGAAAAATATATGGCATTGTACAAAACAAGAGTAGTGGGCACTCCAAACCTGGTGATGAGGTGTTGTTCCAGTAAATTGATCACTACATATTTGTTTAACTTTTCCAGTGGCATTGCTTCCATCTATCATGTAAAATAATTAGTGGTGGTCAAGATGCACTTTATATGTTGATTCTATAAATGAGGATTGATATCCCTGATGATTTCCAACCTTTATTGTTCAAATGGTTCTTCAACAGTTATAGGTTGCATCTGGCACATTTCTGGCAGAATTTGCAACTCCTGGCATAAACACATGAGTCTTTGAAGATTGTAGGCCAATGGTAGCCTACCCTCAAAATTTTGTGAGCTATAGTATCTCCAGCAAAATGTCCTCCTACTAACCTATCATGTATCTCTCTAAGAACTCGGTCTACATCATGTTTCTCCAAGCATAGAAGGAGAACGTTTTCATAATTTATTCTTAAAAGAATACCATTGATGAGTTGATAATGTGTCAATTTGATCCTCAGGGCTCTCTTCTATTTGGGATTCAGATTATTGTGAATAGTGCCATGTTTCAAGTATTGCTTGAAATCATTGTACCAAGAGCCATCAAGTGTTGGCACATAAGGAGATTATTGCATGCATAGTGATAGTTCTTCTTTCCAACCATCTTCATGTTGATCCCTTTAGTCTAAGGATTCAGTTGCTAGCTTACAAAGACCCTGAGATTTCACAATGTTGGCAAGTTTGAATTCAAGGTCATACTTGTGCATAGTTGTCATCCAATTTTCCCGATGTTCTCCCAACTCTTTCTAAACAAAGAGTGATCTTACATTTGGGTGAGGTACAATCACTTTGGTGTGGTTCTTCATAATGTAGGGTCTGAATTTCTTGATGACTTTGTGGACACCAAAATCTTGTTTGTCCACTATAGGGTAATTCAATTTGGACCCCTGTAGACCAATGTTCATAAAAAAAATGGGGTGTTCATTCTCTTGCTCATCCTTTTGAGTGAGAATTGTTGCAAGGGAATAATCTGAAGCAAAAGTATATGGAAAAAATTCTTTGAAAAAGTCTAGGATTTGCAATGCAAGGACTGTCGCTTTTGGAGCCTTGGCTTTGTCAAATGCTTCTTTTTCAACAAATTTTCATTTGAACTAGACATCCTTTCTAATCATCTGCTAAAGATGTTTCACTATTTTTGTGAAGTCTAATACGAATCTTCTCACAAAATTTATCTTTCCAAAGAATGATTGCATGGATTTTTTGTTGTTTGGTAAAGGAATCTGCATAATTTATTTTTTCCATTTTGGATCAACAGAAACCCTATGTTTTGAGATGACATTATATAGTAATCTTCCTTCTGAAATATCAAAGATGTTTTTCTTAGGATCCAAAGATATGTCGTATTTTTTGCATCTTTCAAAAATATGTTTCAGATGATGAGAGTGACCTAATATTTTCTTAGAATAAATGGTTACATCATCAAGATAAACCACTAATTTCTGATTGATTAAACCTTTAAAATAAATGTTTGTGGCACGCTTAAACATCACTCCCGCGTCAATTTAACCAAAATGCATTATGCAGTAAGCAAAAGTTCCCAATTTTGTGTGGAAGGTGTTCTTTAGCCAGTCTAGTTCTCCTACGAGAACTTGGTTGTAACCCAAGAACCCATCTAATAAAGAGAACATTTATGAGCCTAAGATGAGTTGTAATATTTTTTCCATAGGAGGAAGAGGCTAGTTGTATTTGTTAGACACCTAATTCAAGTTCTGGAAGTCTACACATAGCCTAATATCCCCTGATTTATTTTGGAAAAGCACCATATTGGACACCAACATTGAATGACGAACCATGAAAATGATTTAAGCATCTACTAGTTTATTTAGGTCTTTTTGAATGAGAGGTTCCAATGTAGAATGTACTTTTCTTAGTTTGTGTTGGAAAGGCTTATAACTTCTTTGATTGGTATGATGTGTTGGATGATTTGGGTGTCATATGTTTTCATATCTTCATAAGTCCATGCGAAGACATATTTATACTTCTTGAAGAGCTAAGTAAAGGTGCATCTTTCAACTTCCAAACAACAATTTCCCATATTGATAAACTTGGGATGCTCAAGGGTTCCCATATTGAACAAGAAGTGGATCATGGTATAATTGCTTGTCTTGGAATTGGTCGTTATTTTGAATCTAGATTGTAAATCAAACAACTTTTCCAGAGTCAGTACATTCCTCAGGACACAATTACCATTGATGTCATTTGTTTTGTTATGACATTTTTGAAATTCTTGCTAATGTTCTTCATCATTTAAAACATCTTTGAAAATACCAACATTGGTGAGAAAATCTAGTATCTATGAATCATCTTTGAACACCCTCAAGTTTGTGATGTTGTCTGGTATAGATGGCCTGAAAAGCATTTCAATAGTAAATCCGTTGTTTAAAGGGGTGAACCTAGATGTTGCATTAACTAATGTATCAGAAACAATGTTATGAGAACGAGGAATGGAAGCAATATTAAATCCATAAAAATAGTTAAGAAGTCTCCATACCTCTTGTTGGTAACCTTTAAGATGGGGGGATAGGAAATATGTTGAATTCTTTACCTGTCTAACAATAATTTCAGAATCACCAAAAACTTTCAAACATTTTACCTTAAGATTTATGGCTTTCTTCAAACCTCTAATCAAGGCTTCATATTCAATAGTGTTGTCGGTGCATTAAAACTCTAACCAGCAAGAAATCAAGGTCTTGTGTTTCCATGGATAAATTAAGGTACATCTTGCATTGGCTCCCTCTTGTGATCTGGAACTATAAAAAAACAAAGTCCAGATGTTAGTTTCTATAGATAAGTTAGTTTAACTAGTGATAATTGTTTCTACTATATTACAATCATTTTCATCAGTCCGAGTGCAATGAAGGGGTTCAAAGTGGTTGTTTGGTTGAAAAGGTGATGGTTGAGCTATATAAAAACCATATTCAGTCTCCAAAAATCAATTACCCAAAACTGATAGGCTCATTATTACCTTCTAATTCCATAACAATATGCTTCATGTGGACTTCATTGTCTACCTTTATTTCATTTTTTCTTCCCTTGTACAGTAGACATAGGTGAGACCAATCTATTGAGAAATAACCCTGAAATTTCTAAGACTAGCCCCTGCTCAATAACAAACCATAAGCCTTAGAAATGTCCACAACTATAATGTCAGTACAACATTTATCTTTTGACAAACAAAATATGGAATGGCATTGGAAGAAGCACTTGAGTCCACCAAACAGTTATGCACATTGAAATTAGAAATTTCTAACGTCAAGAGGAAAGTTGGGGTCTAGGATTTGGAGTGTATCCCTATGCTCACTATATTAATGGTGGATTTATTACATGTTTGTCCTCTTTTTTAGGTTCGAAAGTTTAGGAACTGATGTCTACAGTTGTTGTTGTCTTAGGTAGAGAGGGAAGGGACTTGAAAGTGTTCATAATCAGGTCTCTCTATTGTGGAAGGGTACAAATGTCATATAATGAAACATTTGCTTTGGTCTTCTTCATATCCTCTATGAAATTTCAATCCATTGAATGCATGATCATATTTACAATATTTTTGGTTGGTTGGGAAGTGCTTGGGGTAGCTTTGGTCTAAGAAGAATTGTTTTGTTTCTAAGTTGTAACAGGGGGGGGAATTTTCCTAGGAGCAGAAACAATTTAGCAGGAATAGTGGTGTCTGTTACAGGCCCTTTACTCCTTATATTGTAATGTTTTGTGATGGTCTTAGTGTCATGAGTACCCCCTAGTGATATTTCCTTGTGTGCCTCATCGCCAAATTCTAAAGACCATTCCCATAGAAATAAGGTGGATTCCTCAATGGTATCCCCTTCTTCAATTGTTGCCTCATTTGTTGTTTCTTGGGGTTGGTCAGCAGTGGTGGATTGTTGTTCCAAAAGTTGATTGATGCCCAGATTCATGAAAATTATCCACTGAGGATAGGTTTTCTCTGAGTGGTTAGTTTGATGGTAAGAAAAAAAATTATCGATGCCAAATTCATCAATGTTGAGGTTGATATTTGAGGCCTCGGCTAGTTTAGGTTGGTTGTTTTGTTTCTTGTGAAAAGTTCGAAAGGGTTTGCGATGAGATGACCCTTCACCAGTGTTTTTCTCCAAGTCTACCACCTCATTGGATAACTTCTTAACTAGTTTGAGCACATTGTCTAAGTCAATGGGTTGTTTCTAAGGTGGCTTGGTCAGCAATAAGGGTTTCTTATTGGTTTCTTTATTATCTTTTTTTCCTAGATTACTACCTATAGACACCATTTCCTTTTCTACATCCTTTGCTTCCTCAAATTTTTTTGCTACGGTTGTTTTGTCTGCTCTTTTAATAAAAATGGTTGTAGAGGGATGCAAGGAAGAAGTATAGTGCTCTACATTCAATGCTTCAACAGGTTCAACATCAACATGAATTTATTAAGGATAGTCATGAAGCATTGGTTAAAATATTTTATCTTTTCCTTATTTTCCATTTTGATGGAAATTGATTCTCTAAGAATGTTTGCAAGGTTTTTCTCTTTCCCAGATTTGTTCAGGAAATCTCTCTCGAACACATCCTAGATTTTTATGGACTTGATAGGTAAATTGTAATACCACGTGGATGCCATATTTTCAAAACTGTAGGGAANAAAATATTTTATCTTTTCCTTATTTTCCATTTTGATGGAAAATGATTCTCTAAGAATGTTTGCAAGGTTTTTCTCTTTCCCAGATTTGTTCAGGAAATCTCTCTCGAACACATCCTAGATTTTTATGGACTTGATAGGTAAATTGTAATACCACGTGGATGCCATATTTTCAAAACTGTAGGGAAAAAATCTATAGACTACGTCTTCATGTCCCACACTCATAAGTTTGATTGCTTCGTAGAAATTATTTATATGGTCTTCTGGAGAACATGACTTGTCAGGGTAGAATTTGGGAAAAACCTTTCTGGGCTTTTGGGACGTCATGCAAAAGTCCTGGCAAGTTTAAATCTCCTTGTGACATCCATGCGGGGACATGGTTCTGGTTACTTTCCATATTGGGATTCCTCCCATTGTCCTCATCAGATTCAGAATCGGATTCAGATTCGGAGGTGGAAGGAGTGGAACCTGGAGGAGTGGATGGTACTTGGCCTAAGGGCTTTGGTATTTCCTGCAAGGAAAACTCAACTAAGTCTTCAATGGAGTCAAAAATAACACTGGACTAAGTTATAGGTAGATGGGTAGATTGTCTTCTGTGAAATGAAGATGCTACGAGTAAACGATCGATCTATTTTGCAAGGGAATAGGTTATCCATTAGGCTTTGTTGACATCGATGTCTGAAACAATGTACAAGGTTTCGAGTGGAGGTTCATAGATTTCAACAACTAGGCTATCAAGAGTAGGGGGGGAATCTTTGTAAGGATTCTCCAATTCAAGATTATCCCATGTAGTAGGAAAAAGGATAGACTTTGTTTTACGGTGAGTATTATCAAAAGTTTGGCCACGTGAATATCGAAGATTTTGCTAGCCATACAACTTCATCCCTCTTTCTAGTGCCAAAAAATATATTGACGTGGGTGAAATTCCCTCTAATAGATAGGGGTACTCCCTAATATGAAATCCCAATTAGAATTCACACCATTTGGTATAGGAGTGCCATCCGTATTTTGGCCCGGTATCCATTGTTGGTATGAGGGGAATATGAGTGGTTTGTGGAATGATTAAAAGTGGTATGTGCAAGTATGAGCTATGCTAAATGCAGGAAATCAAATAAAATATAACCTATCCTAGCTAGGAGCAATAAATATATTGATTGAATAGATATTAATGTAAGCAATCCCTCCATATAAACCCTACAAAGATAGTTGTTATATGGACAAAGACTAATAACATATATACATAAACAAATGCATGAAAAAAAAATGTATGTTGCAATAACTCATTCATTCTTATTTATTCATCATCTCAGACAATTAATAATTGTTAAAGAAACAAAAATTATGTAAGAGAAGTCTATAAATGAATAGTCTAACCTTAAAACATTTCACAATAACTAGAATTTCACTGGAAGCAGTTCACAACAAACAATCATAAAAAAAATTGCTTCCCCTCCGTCAAAATGGCCCTGAGGGATTCTTTTTATTAAGCTTTCAAAAAAGTAGTTCTCCAAAATTACAAAATGGAAGAGCCCCTTCTAAGTGGGTACGCTTTGGATTATATAGTTGAGTTTGGTAATTGTTTCTTAGGACTTCTTGAATTCCCAAGTAACACTTACAAACTCTTAATCTTCCCTATTCCATTTCTTTCTACTTTACAAAAATAAAATTGAAATTTATGAATTCGAGTTTATTTCATGATTCCCCTTTGTCCTTATCTCTAATACATGTTGCCCACACTTCATGATAATCTGAAATTGATATTATTCTACAGAACAACAAAAATTCTAATGTAACTTCATCGGTTGTCAAGTTTTGGGATACTATTTTCACATCCCTTTTTTGGTTAGCCAAGAAATATTGAATTAGACTTTGAGATTTGGATGCATTTTTTATATGTTCATCCATCAGGGAATCGGTTACCCTCTGTGGGATTCTGGTAGCTAGTTCTCAAGAGTGCATGGCCTCCTCCAATCCTGCTTGTATTTTCTCATCTGGCTTGGGTTGACTCAACTGTCCAATTTTGGGCAGATGGCATTTCATGGACAAAATAACGGTTTCCCTATGGATCCTTGCGCATACACCAAGGGGACTCTTCAAGTCCCTTTCCAACTTTTCTCCTATTTGATGGCAGTTGAAAAGGGAAACATAGCTCATTTCACTTTCCTAGCCATTTATTCTTGGGAGGACTTCAAGGGCATATAGGTTATCCTTTATCCACATTTTCATCTCATCCAAGCCCACTCTTATCCCAACAAACTCAATGTTTTTGGTCTTGGTTTTGTCTAGTTGTGTTAAGATTTGAGAGGCCTTCTTCTGAAACTCTTGCACTCCAGTATATATTTCTTTGTCCAAGTTATGAATTAATTTACTTACCTATTCGGTGCTTATCCTGAACTCCTGGATGTTGGTTCTATCACCCTTGTATAATTGTACCTCTTATTCTAGTGTCTTGACTCTTTCTTTATATTCTTCAATATTCTACATCATATTCTCTACATTTTGCTCAGACACCTGAGTAAAGGACACACCAACCAAAGCAATATCCAAGGGGTATTCCTTGATATTCTTGACCACATATTTCTCTATGGTGTCTAAAAGTAGGGCCACTCTATAAACAAGTAACCTTCTCATGCTCTACTAGACAATCTTGCCTAATTATTTATCAAATATGAAAGAGTTCAGATTTGCTACTTTTTGGGCTTTGAAAGGTGTGAACAGCCCTAGTCCTAATAGAAAGTGCCCTCTAGATAGAGTTGCATATGAAGATGTTCTCGTCATGTCGGTATCCATTGGATCTAAGCCTTGTGCTTCTTCCTCTATCTTCTTGTTCTCTTCTTCTTTTCTTTTAATTTATTCTTCTTCTCTCTTTCTCTATTCTTTTTGTTCCTTGAGAGCTCTTTCTTTCTCCCTTTGTTCTTCCTCTTTTCTTTTCTACTTAATTGTTGCTACTTTTTCTTTCTTTATTTTATACTCAGCAACCGCTTCTTCTTCTTTTATTTCTTCTTAGTTGTTATTGTTGTTGTTTATTTTGCCTCTTTTCTCTTTTGTTCTGCCTCAGCCTTTGACTTGTTTTCTGCTTCTAATTTCTTTTTATTTTTTCTTTTGTAGCCTTGGATTTCTTCTCATCTTGTATCCTTCCTTTATGCTTAGAGATTCCTCCCCTATTGAAAATATTTTTTTCATAAGTTCCTTTCTGTCTGTGAATTTCTTCTTCTTCCCTATCTTCAGACTTGTAACTCCACCTATACTTGTAGGTCTAGCAATGCTTGTTGACGACTCTCAGAGGGTCGTGCCTACGAAATATTTCTTTGCTAAAGTGGAAGGTGGTTGAGGTTTCAAAATCATCCTAAGCCTCCTTCACATCTTAGAAGGAATAAGCACCAACCGAGGGGGGTAGTGGTGGCCAAATCATCTTTTTGTCTATATTTATGGATACCCCTACCCCATGTACTAGAGTTTGGTAAGTTATTTCCTGCAAAACAAGTTTGTCAGGAATCAACTTGGGGAGTAGGTGATCGAGTTTGATGGAACTGTATACTATGATATATGTTCCATATTCCATCAGGTACCAATCCCCTACCTTTCCTACTACATCCAATGCTTTACCTGACATACAAGGCGTGGGGGCACATAATAATACTTGAAACAAAGGGATAAGAAATTAGTTTCAAATTTGTTGATATCTTGTGTGGTACTTGTGCTACCAAAGGACTTTACAATAGACATGGATGGGGATATTTTCCAACTTCCAAGCCCAACCCATCTCTGGGTAAGTGTGGATCACACACATTACATTTAGCATATAAGAAGCCATATGAAAACTAAGGTGCCTCCTTAGAGGCAAGTGTTTTGTTGATTATATGGACTTTGTTGGTGTAAAGGATAAAATATTAGCCCAGTTAAATATTGATCAAGTAGTGGTGATGGCGTGAATTAGAGGCACTCATGTCACCCTAAATTTCTAAGCATCGATTTCTCCATACAATTTGCATAGCATTGCTACTGCATATTGGTGGGGAGGCCTAAGTAGATTAATTGGGTAGTAATATGATTCCCTCATCTTGAATTTCTTTCCTAGCACCCACCAATTATTCATAAGATCTTCGAGTTTGTGAGGGAATTCCTTCATCCAGTATTCATCTAATGAAATATCTTCTAAGGCAATTGATAGCACAATGTGAGCATTGATGGGTAGAAGGAAGAAACAAGTTTTCCTTCTGTGTTGATTATCTACCTATTATCTATATTTGTGTGCCTAATATTCCAAGATACGACCTTAGTGTAAGGGAATATTGATGAATGTGTAGTTATTCTATGCAATATGGAATGTCCAATGGCTTGATGTACAGGGAGATCTAGATATCCTTTTGGAAGTTGTGGGAAGGTTTGGTTGGTAAACATATGATATATATCTATCCTTAGAGGAATGAGGTGTCCTTGTCGATGACACATTGGGTTTCATCGTACATAGGACTTGGAGTATCTATTTCTACCTCTTCTTCTTCTTTACCCAGTGAGACCTCAATAAAAGGGTCTTTTTCAGCTCTCCTTCTGTATGTAGACATGATTGGTCCTGTGGAAAACCCACGTTATCCTAGTAGAAAAATATTTTTGTTAGCACATGTACAACCAAGTAAGGAAGATAAAATGTATCATAATTCTTAAACAAAATCCTTATATATAAATTCTTAGAATGGTGCCCATGGTGATCTTAAAATTATGACAGAAGTTGAGAGATGACTTCATAGGGAGAGGAGTGACCAAAATTTTCCTTGTGTATGGGCTCAAAACCTTTCCTACAATTAATGTTTTTTCCTTTTTCTTTTTGAAAATAGATGGGTGTGGGAAGGGGTTTTGGTCGATGAAAGAAAAATGACACCATGTTGGTCTCTTAGTGGAGTAGACAAGGATAAATCTCCCCGATGATTGCTAGAATGGTCGGGAAATGAAAAATAAAAGGGCATAGAGATGAGGTAATCAATACCGACGCGCGAACGCAATAGGACAGGGCTAATGATTGTGGGACAGATTTTTTCTTTATGTGGTTTTATCCTTCCCCTTCGTTATGTGGTTTAGCTGTGAATGATTTCCATTTTCCCTTATCTATTAAACAAAATAGGTTTGAATAGTTAGGGATGGGGTTTTGATGCATACCTATTGAATGTGTGTGAGATAGTTGAAACAGGGTTTCGGGAATGTGACAGTGGGGGGCATATCAGTGCTCTCGAGGAATCTTGGTGAACGTGACTCTTTGGCATGGAAATGGAATTGAATCATGTTTGAACAGGGTTTCGGGGGGTTTAAAATGAATTTTGGGCGCAAAAACCAATAAAAGGTAATAGTATGGGTAATTTAACTTATGCCACATCATCCCCACACATGCGCGTTTGAGATTGTGGGTCCTACTGTATCGATGGGTGAAATTATTTTCTTCATTGATGTATTGGTGAGAGATGAATATATTTCCTCGATGTATCGAAGAAGAAGAAATATCTTGTGACGCCAATGTATCGACGAGACAAGTGAATCATTCACCAACGTGTTGACATGGCATGAAGGGAAAATCTCAGACTGTTGACGTATTAGAGAGAGAAATGAATCACTCATCAATGTATCAGCAAGAAGAGAATACATTAATGTGTCGGTGTATCGAAGAGGGAAGCAAATCCTTCGTCATTGTGTTGGCAGAGAAAGAAAATGTATTGATGGTGCATCGACAAAGGGAAATGATGTTGGAGTGTTGGTGTATCAACATGGAATGTGAATGTTTCATCGATGTGTTGGTGAAGGGAAAAGATGATGGAGAGTCAACATATCAGAAAAGGAAACAAATCTTCCTTCGTTCTATCGATGAAGGGAAAAAATATCAAAGAGCCAATGCATTGG
>SNQJ01S0000147.1:251042-267683 GCA_010110895.2 Picea sitchensis
CAATTACTGCTAGAGCAGGGAATAATTCAACCAAGCACCTCACCTTGTCGGTCACCTATCATCATGGTACCCAAGAAGGAGAGGACTTGGTGAATGTGTATTGACTAAATAGATTTTAACAAGATCACACTCAAGAATCGGTACCCTTTGCCTAGGATCAATGATTTGTTAGATCAGTTGTAGCATGCCTAGTACTTCACCAAGTTGGATATCAAATCAACATACCACTAAGTATGTGTTAAAAAGAAGACACATGGAAGATCACCTTCAATACAAGGTAAGGTCTATATGAATAGTTGGTCTTGCCTTTTGGTTTATGTAGTGAACCAACTACATTCATGTGATTGATGAATGATGTATTGTGTCCCTATTTAGATTCATTTGTAATAGTGTATTTGGATGAAATATCAGTTTATAGCTCTACCAGGGAAGAGCACATATCACATCTTGTGTAGGTGTTAGAGACTCTAAAAAAGCATTAGTTACTGGCTAACCTTAAGAAATGTGATTTTTCTCAGCAATCGTTGATGTATTTGGGGTATGTGATCGGTGGGGGCATCTTAAGATAGATCACACAAAGATGGAGGCCATCCTCAAATGGTCTGTTCCTACTAATGTTTCTAAAGATAGGAGCTTTGCCATGGAAATGGAGTACCTATGGAATTTAGCATCATCCTTTTTAGTGGTAGTTGCACCACTCCATGACATAACAAACAATGGTAAGCAATTCCAGTGGGGAAAGAATTGGGAGAAATCTTTTGATGAGCTAAAAAAAAAGAGAAATCAAGCACTAGTCTTTGCATTACCTAAATTGTAGAATCCTTTCGAAGTGGGGACATATGCAAGTGGATATGTTATGGGAGTGATCTTGATGCAAGGAGGTAAGCCAGTATGTTATCATTATAAAATGTTTCATGGGGAAGTCATGAACTATACTACATATGATAAGGAATGTTATGCTTTGGTTCAAGTTGTTAAGAAGTGGAAGCACTATTTGATGTGTAAGGACACCATTATCCAAACCGATCACCAGTCACTGCAGTATTTGCAGGCCTATAGTAACCTTCAACAAACTAGACACTACAAGTGGATGGGATTTTTGTTGCAGTTTCATATAGTCATCAAATATAAGGAAGGAAACATTAATAACTTGGAATATATGCTTTCAAGGCCACCCACATCCAATATTACAACTTTGGGAACTCTTATGTAGTTGGAGACTTTTACCCATGATGCATACAAAGAGTCATACACAAAATATTGTTACTTTAAAGAGGTGTTTCAACAGCTACAGGGACAAATTTGCATAGAAGAAGGTGATGGTAAGGATGCCTATCTTCTCTAGAATGGGTTTCTCTACAATCTAGATAAGCTTTGTGTTCCTTAAGGTGAAATATTGCAACTTATCAAAGAGGCTCACGCCTCCAATGTTGCAGCACATTTTGGTGTTGGGAAGGCAGTTGCTAACTTACAAGGGTATGTGTATTGTCCTAGAATTCAAGAATATGTAGCTTGGTATATTAGAGGATGCATACTTTTTTGTATCGACAAGCTCAATAATAGAAAGGAAGGTTTATACCATCCCTTACCTATACCTACTCAACCCTGGGAAAACATTTCCATGGATTTTATGAGTGGCTTGCCAACAACTAGGAAGGGACATGATTATATATTTATGGTAGTTGACGGGTTCGGAAAGATTTGCATTCTTATGTCTCATAAAAATACCATCAAAGGATACGAAGCAACAAACATGGTCTTTGAATAGGTATGGGTGCACTTCGGGATACCAAGGAGCACCATCTCAGATAGGGATACCTAATTTCTCAATGCCTTTTGGACTACACTTTGGAGAAGATGGACATCAAATTGAATAGATATACAACATTCCATCCATAGATAGATGGGAAGAAAAAAGTATTCAATAGGACATTGGTTCAAATTTTGAGGGGTTAAAATCAAAAGCATCCAAATACCTTGGATGAAAATTTGGTCTATATTCAACACTCTTGTAATAGAGCAGTCCATTCTTCTACCAATAAGTCCCCTTTTGAAACTTGCTTTCGGTATTTGTTCCTTCACCCTTGGATGTTGTATATTGATAGGAAGGAGGAGTGAGGGAAGATGTCATAGGAGAAGCATTCAAAGAAAATAAATTTGTTGAAAAGATTAGATAGATCTATTTGCAAGTATAGGAGATGTTGAAGAAGTCATAGGAAAGGTACAAGGCCCGACATGACTAGCACGAGACTAAGAAAGCATTCAATGTGGGAGAACGATTTTGGTTGCAACTGAACAAATAAAGGCTATAATGTCATGATAATAAGATCAAGTCTCTATAGTATCGTACTTTTGAGGTATTGGAGAAGGTGGGTGATAATTCCTACATATTCAATCTACCCCCATATATGCACATTTACTCAATAGTGAATGTGGAAAATATGAAACTCTATGATCATTCCATGTTGGATTAGGAAACCAAGGAGTAGGTCTTATCTACCATAGAGGAATTAGTACCAAAAGCTTAGATAGATTTTCTAGAAGATACAATTTTTAAAAAGAAGTCCAAAACTACCAAATAGGGGCAACATGACCTTTGGCAAATTGGGTTGAAAGGACACCTTCTAGGCAAGGAAAAATGGTACTCCGAGGAGAAGGTAGAGGAAATTTTTTCTCACCTCATTCAGTGACAACTCTTAGGGACCAAAATCCTCTTTAAATGAGGAGGTAGGATCTATAATGTATCATTATATAATTTTCCATCTATCTTGGTACTTTCTGGGTAGAAAAATTGGCAGAATTGTCTTGTAGGACCCATTTTAGTGCAGGTCTTGATTTGGATATTTGGGGTATGGAACCTTCTAGATCCATGTTTAGGCATCAAATGACACTTTTGGTGTCAAAACCATGTGCATCATTGTTATACATAATGAAACCTTTCCAACAGTGCAAAAATCACCTCAATCGGAACTTGTGTGTTGAAATTATAACTCCCACAAGTTGACCTACCTTGTTTACCACCATGGTATTGATTGGATGTCAGGTCATCCCCCATTACTAACGCATGTGGACTTTCAGGAATATTCTAGAAGATCCAAAATCTAACACTAATTGAGGTTTGAGGCATGCAAAAACCCTAACCCTAGACAATTATCAAGCTATGTTAAATACTGGGACCCTTGGAAGGGAGGGGGTTCCATTCTTTTAGCATTGTACTTGTTCCATAGTTGACTAGAGAATCTAGGAGTGCGATTAGAGAGATTGAGAGAGGAGGAAAAAGATTTCTTAGTAGCCATTTAGACCATAGTGTCAGAGGAAACTCCATAATGAGTGCATCTTTCTTTGTATTTGCATTTCTATAATTGAAGAAAAGAGAGTAGAGCACATGTCTTACGTTCTAGCTAGGTTTTCTCCCATTTCAGGTTTCCTAGGATATACTTGTGTTCATTTGTGTGGATGGTGTGTTTATTTGCTTGCTCTTTCATTTTTGTATTTCAATTATTTTTGTAAATTTGAGCAATAAGTCGGTGTTAATAAATATAAGATCTAAGGAAATAAACTTGCATAGTAAAATATTTTAGTATAATACAATATATGTTGTGACGAAATATTCGAGTGGAATGTCCATGGTATTTTACAGATCAATAGGGGTCCTTAAATTCCCCTATGAGACAAATTCTTGGTTGTTAATACTCTTCCATGCACCAAAACCCAATAGAAAATATGAATCTTTAGGAGGAAATCCTTGCTCCAAATTCACTTCCAAATGGCCAATTGGGGACCTTTCTCCTTCTATTAATTCAAATATATCATCTTGACTTAATAAGATCCACATTTCATCCCCCGCCCTCTCGAGTCTTGCAAATCAGACCTTAGTGGGTGTGGGGCGAATTATATGGAAGTAATTCGATACATTAATTATCAATATGGGTTTGTAAACTTATGAAATGCTAGGCATAATATATGCAAAGCTAATCTCAAAGTGTCTAACACGCCATTTTCTAGTGGACTACGAAGCAAAACAAACAGAACCGGTTGCTCATCTAACAGTAAATATTCTAAGGTAGAATTGCAGGTTGAATATAAATCCTTATATTCAACAATACTTTGTTGGATTCACTCTATGAGTTAGATTGACAACCTTCAATTGAAATTATAAACAATAGAATTGAAAGAATTACTACATGCAGACAAGATATTTATCATGAGCAATTGTCGACCAGTGAAGGATTGGTGATCATCAATTGCATCAATTTGCAGCTCTGACAATTATTTGTTAAGAGAATCACCAATTAAACTGATGGGAAATCAAGTATGAAACTCATTTTCTCACAAGCATTAATTGATCCACACAACAGAAATAAAATTGTAGAAATTGAACAAACTCACACAACAAAAAGAAACTATTGGAAAACATATACCAAAGGGAGGGGCCATGTCTCCCTTGGAATACATTGCCAAGAAATACTACAGTGGAGAGCTCTTGATATGCAACAAGTTATTTATTCCAAAACTCTCCTAAAGATTGCATTGATCCTCCCTTTATCCTCCCCCCATTACAATGATCTTCCTTACATTTATACATATGGATTTAATTCAAAGAAGGAAAATGGTTACAACAAAATGAGACCAGATCCCAAATACATGGATCTACAACCATCACAAACTTGATTAAGGAAATGGATTTTACTTAATGGTTGTTGGATATGTTCAAATAACATGGAATCACAACAGCATAATCTTTAACTGAACTATATTCCCAAATTTGTCCACAAAAGGCGTAACTATAGGAATTCAGTCGCTACAGGATTTATTGGAAAATATTCCTTAAATATCCACACATATCTCCCATATTTTTTCTTGTTTTGATAATATTCCTGTTAAACACCCAATTTGGGGCATTCTGCACAAAACCCATGTCTTCAATTATTCTAATTTGTTTTTATCTGGACAGAAATTCCATGGAAAAATGGCTTCCAGAAACAAGCCATTAAAAAATTCCAGTAGTACTACATGAACAGGAAGATGTATGTTCAAGTAGTCACATAGATTGAAATTCCGGTAGTAAACTTATAAACTCAAATAATTTAGAAAACCACAAAGTCTATTCTAAATAAACATCAAAATACGGGGAAAACAAGAATTTAATGATTAATTGTCTTATGAAGCTCAGATGCAGTAAAGGCTTATAAAATGGACAAATATGGAAATATAAGTGACAAATAGGTGAATACTGAAGGATGAGTTAAGTGGAAATTGGAATAAATGGTCATTGAAAACACGTCAATTCTGAGACTCAATAGTGGGGTGATATCTCTATCAAACAGTTGAGTCAAAATTTCAAATTGATCCAAGGGAGGACTAGAGAGGTAAAATGTCTTCCAACCCAACCAAGATGGTCGATCCCCTTGCTCCTAGCATGATAGATCGTATAGATTTTAGATTCTATTTAAATAGAGCCACTCCTTGATACCCAAGAGATCATTTTTAAGTAGATCTCTCGTGATGTTTTCCTCCCAAAGCCTGATTAATTTTCTACTACTATGGACCCAACTCAGATGCTTCTCCAAGATAATTGTCAAGGATTTACAAAGACACCAAATTAGGGAGCCTACAGAAACAAATTTGGGGTCATCTAAACACCTCATCTGACTCTTGCTCAAATAATTTTTATACAAAGCCTCCTTCTACCATTCCTTTATGCCTAAAACTGATCGCCAGAAAATCATCGCCCCTAAATCCACATTCATCAAAATCGGTCCTTTTATTGTCAATCCTCCATGATCTATGGGAACTCTCACCTTGGACCAATTAACAAGATAAAACTTTTTATAATTTGATTTACCCCTTACCACAAAAACTTTTGGATAGATTTTCCAACTTGAAGGCTAATACATGTTGCAGCTAGCAAAGTTGAACCTTGAAAAACTAGGAGAGAAAACAACATTGATTTGATTAAAGTCACTCACGTATCTAGATTCAACCATCTCAATACCCATTTCTCCATTTTATTCTCAATCTTCTACACTATTGGCAGTGAATCTTCAACTTTGTGTTGTTTTAGAGTAATTGAAATACCGACATAATGAGAGGATGACCATGGACTCACAAGAGCAAGCTCCATTATTTGGGAAATTATCCATGGGATAAAGAGAGGGGTGTTCCAACCATAATTGTTACATTTTGTCTTTTTAATCAGACCCCTAAATGTCACTGTGTATTTGTCCAAACTCTCTTTGAATCTTTCAACGACAATTAGGGAGATGCCTCCGAGAAAGAGAGTATCATCCACAAATTCTGAGTGATTAACTACCTTTAGTCTCTTTGATATCATGATACCTCTGAGACTATTAGAAATTATTTCCTTTTTTGGCTTCCTTTCTAAGGCTTCTACCATAAAAATATAATGTATGGGCGAAAAAGGTTATCCCTAGTAGAGTTCCCTTTGGATTTGGAAGAAAGTGACCAATCTCCCATTTACCAAAGTGGAAATCCACGAACAACCAATACAAGATTTGATCCATTTCAAAAGGAGCGAAGGAAATCCAAACTGCAAATAACTTCAAAATGAAAACTATGCCTTACCCAATCAAATGTTTTTTCTATATCAATTTTGATGACCATTTCTAGCTCTTGATTTGATTTGTTGGAGTGAATCACTTCTTAGATGAAGAGAATATTATATGTAATTTGATGTTGTTTCACAAAGCCTCCTTGATTTTATTAGATGAGAGAGGGTAAAAGGTGGCAAAGATGATTTGTCAAGATCTTTATTAGGATATTGTATGCAACGCTACACAACAATATAGGACAAAATCTTGAGAAGGAAGAAATATTTACTTCTTTGGAATAAAATCCCATATATGATTTGTCGATATATTTATTAGGATCTTGTATGCAACACTACACAATGATATAGGACAAAAAATTTCAAAATGAAGAATGATTTGCTTCTTTTGGAATTAATGCCAGGAAGGTCAAATTTATGTTGCTTCCCAAATTGTCCTTTAGCTGGGAGCAATTCAACATCTAACATAAGTCGAACTTAATTATATTCTAGTAGGATTTACATAAATGCATGGTAAATTTGTTTCGCCCTAGATTTACACTTAGAGTCATGCATATATATGTGGCATGCAATCTATTTTTATTATCTTCTATTTAGTACATAGAGTATATAGTAATTTGATTAGGTCAATTATTATTGCTTTGCTTTACAACACACATATGGGTATGTTATTGAGTGGTTTAGCTAGCTAGACTATAATGCTAGTTATGCATGTGCCATAACTTAAAATGATTTGATTGTATTTAGTGTATTGTTTGATCTCCTTAAGTGTCAAAATGTTTTCATATCCCTAACACATCTAACATTAGTTGTGTCGCTAAAAAAATTGCTTCCTACAACATATGGGTGGATGTGTCGATTCCTAGAGGTAAATTGATAAACTACAATTATTCTAACACAAGGTCTTCCTTGATTGTGCCTTAGGCAACAATTCAAATTATATTAATGAACTACCTATTCAAAAACATGTTGGCATAGTTGTCAAAATTTTGGTTACTTATTTAATGGAACGTGTATCACCACAAGAGGAAAGTACATCAATTAGTGACAATAGCCTCACATCTCATGTACCTGCATGCACCTTCATGACTCCATTGTTTAATATTACATACAAGCTAGAGATTGGTTTGGTGGTCGCTTAGTTTCTTATGCTCCTTCCTACCACCAACCCCAATAAAGTTGCATTCATTGTCATAGCACAACCTACCAATGGTGTGAACAACATTTTTCTTTCTCAATTACCCCTATATCACAATGCAACAAATGGGTGCTTGTATATGTTTTTTGTTGAGAACTTCTTGAACTTTTTGTCCCCAACGAATGGAAAAATGATTTCATGAACACCTACTTTGCAAGTGTTCTCTATAAAATGTCCCTTTCTAGAGGGAAAGAACTTGCATGCTACCACTTTCCAAGAGGTATGCAATGATTTTATGAAGGAATGGTATGAGATGCTCTAGTTTTCAGTAGGTATCCCTACACTCGTCAACATATTTTAGAAACTAGGTGAGTCTTTGAATAAGTTTGATTGTAGGTTAAAAGAATCATTTGAATGGAGCATTGGAGACATTTTAGAAACATAGAACAATTTGTTTTCCTAGGAAAAAAAACATATCTTCTATTAAAAGTTGAATGGATGATTGCATTCTTAAGGTACTCATAGCACTTGTCAAAAAGACACAAAATATATATATCTGTATCTACTTAGACTTGGACTATCTTCCACATACAACAAAAATATTCTTATAGCCACAAAGTGAGACCATAACCTTATTTCTCTTTTATATATTGTTCAATCCAGTCGCCTAAACTTTATATATATCCTAATATTAAAACATGATTTCTCCATCATAAAATGAAAGCTTTAAATTGTAACTAAAAAATTCGAAAATAATTCAAGACAATATGAGAGTGGAACAGGTAATAACACCATCCAATATTCCTTCGTTTTCAAAACTCCATATTCAATTTGTTGGCCCTCTTTAGAGAGCCCATTTGCTTCTTCATTTAGTTTCCTAAAAATATATGTGAATGTTATATTTTGAAAGTGTCTTGAAACATCTTTCAGTTATTCTACTAGAGATCTTAAAGTAACATTTTGAATTTGTCTTTCCCCTCTCATCCACTTTATAACAAGAAGTGAGTCTTCATAAATTTACATCATTTCTATCCCTTTCTCCAAAGCCAATTTTAATGGACATCTCAAAGTAGTTAACTTAGCAAGATTGTTTATACTTGAGCCCAAACCTACTTTGAACTTAAAGAAATGATTATCTAAGAGGAACGAGATCCCTCCAACATTATAAAAATCTTGTGGACCTTGCTTAGACCCATCAAAGAACCCCAAAGGAATTGATTTGTTAATAAATGGCTCCCCAACAGATATTTAGGTCTTAACCTTTAAATCCAACATACAACCTTGAAATAAACTATAAATCTGTGAATGCACCTGAAATGTAGACTTTCGAATGTCATTAAATAAATATCCATTATAGGATAGCAAGATGCCCCAAATAAAAAAACATGGGATTTCTCTGTAGGCCTTTAACTCCTTTTTCTTGTACCAATTTCTTAAGCATTGTTTAATAGATGGCCCCATCCATAATTGTTTCCACATCCTTCCAAAGTTGACACACATAGGGACACTAAATCATTAAGTGTCTAATATCTTCCCCTTCTCCACTGCACAGATAGCACATGCCTGGTCCACTTTTGTCTCTTTTTGTTATCTTTGTTTTTTTATAAGTGAGTAGAGAATATTTATATTACTTCGCTAAAATCATAAAGCCATACAAGTCATCAGTTGGTTTGCCAGATTGGAAACCAAACCAGCTGCAAAATAATGTTTTTTTTACTGTATTGATATCAGCCATGTTTTTTTTACTAGCCATAACATCAAGAGTCTTAATTATCTTAAGAAACTTATATAAAACYAGAGAAATAACAAGTTTTCCAAAATTGACAAGCCTAAACCATCTAAAATAATTMTTTCTATAGTCTATAATAACTATCATAGTTAAAAACRGATTCTAGAAGTCGCTCGATAGCCAAAAAAACCTGGATTCTTCTCTATTGTCCCKCTAGTCTTTGGCATTGGTCACTCGCACCTTCCCATCTCCATCTGGATTCTTCATAGTTTGAATGACCAAAGCATATTCCCCTTCTACCGTGACATTATATATGCCTTCCTTAACCAGGATTTCTAATCCTTGTTCAATGGCATGGAATTCTACAACATTGTTCATAGTCCATCCTATATTGTTTTAGAAGACTCTTATAATTTTTCCCTGGCTATCTCTAATTGCTCCTCACGTGCTTGCATTTCACAGGTTTCCCTTCGATGCTCCGTCAAAATTCAATTTCAAAAAACCATCAGGAGGCGGGTTCTAAATCCTGGTTGTGTTGTGAACTTAATATCTGTAATTCAACTTGCAGGATTTTTAAAAGTCTAATTTCTTGGGCTGTTGGTTTTTCCCCTGAAGTTTGTAATCTGTTTCTTGTGATCATTTCCCGGAGCTTCCCCTTAATTTTTTCTATCAAGTTGTCAATTGGTAGGCTATCAATTCTAAAGATACGCCGCTTTCTCTCGTTCCAAATTGCCCAAATCACGAAAACAGGGGTTAGGTTCCAGCTTAGATTCACTGACTCATTAGCAGTATAATTTTCCTTTCAGTTTCTTATAGTTGTTTGGATATCCCCTCTTACTCTATCTGATTGACGGTACAAGGTTGTTACCCAGCCCCACAAGCTTGAAGAATATTTGCAACTATCAAGAATATGGTTAATGGATTCCTTGTGTTCCTGACATAGATGACACCTTGACGTTCCATGAAAACCCCTTTTCACCATATTCTCCCAAGTTAGGATTTGCTTGTGCATGACTAGCCATATGAAGAGCTTTATCTTCTGCTAGTGATGTGATTTCCATAGTTGTTTCCATACCACCTATGAATTCCTCTGGTTATGTCCTGCAATATAGTTTCTTGCCTCTTTCAAAGTGAATTCCCCTCCTTCCTGYCTGCCCCATATTAATTGATCCTCTTCTTCTAAGAAGGGGATTTTTCTTTTGTAAAGTTCTTGCTCCATCTCAACCATGCCATTTGGATTTCTATCTTGGCCATGAGCACTCATAGATATTTAACGTCTCCACTTGGGGTTTTCATTGTTTTAATCCTAGTAATGGAAGACCTGAGGTTTATCCATTCTAAACATATCATGCCTAATGGCCTCTCTCTCCAGGGAGTCAAGTTTTGGTTCTTGTTGCCACACATCTTCCCAAAATCGTGTTGTTTGGACATTTCTAATCTCTCAGAAACTATGCTCTTGAATAACCATTCTATTCCTACAAGACATGTTCCATATATTTGATCCTTTTATTGTACCATTGAATCTAATAAGGTTTTGGGGATTGAATCTAGGGCCATATTTAGCTTTCCAGAAGGCCACCCAAGAAGCCGAAGTTTCTTTTATCCACCTCCACCATAATTTTTCCCCATATGCTTCGTTCATTGTTTTGGGATCTTATAGGCCCATACCTCCTTTATTTTTGGGCCAACATAGTTTTTCCCAGGCTACAAGAGCCTATTTATTATTTTCCTATGCCCCTCTCCACAGAAAGTTCCTCTTGATATTTCTTATTTGTTGCAGAACCCCCATAGGCACCAACAAAACTGAGACCATGTAATTCGGGATTGCATGTAGAACTACTTTGGTAAGGATAACCCTAGCCACAAAGTTCAGGGCCCAGTAGGTCCACTATTGAACTTTCTCTTGTAGCTTAGAAATCAAACNAACCCCCATAGGCACCAACAAAACTGAGACCATGTAATTCGGGATTGCATGTAGAACTACTTTGGTAAGGATAACCCTAGCCACAAAGTTCAGGGCCCAGTAGGTCCACTATTGAACTTTCTCTTGTAGCTTAGAAATCAAACTTTCCCATGTGGATTTCCTCTTCACTTTGTCCATTACAGGAACTCCCAACTATTTAGAAGGTAAAGTCTTCCTTTAAAAACATAGGATATTAGTGAGATTCCTTTGAATAGCAATATGAGTATTGAAGAAAAAAACCATATATTTAGTATGATTTACCTCAATTCCTAAAGCCTCAATGAAAGTATCCAATATCTCCTTGTAGGCCTTCGCCTCTTGAGTTGTTGGTATACCATGAAGCATAGTGTCATCAACGAGTTGTTGGTGAGTTAGCTTGGGGCCTTCTTGGTGGGATTGAATACCTGATATTTTTCCCTCATTATTCGCAACTTTAATAGATCTACTTAAACCTTCCATCATAATGACAAACAAAAATGGTGATAAGGGATCCCCATGGTGAATCCCCCTTGATGGGTAGAAAGGCTTGGCAGGGGCTCCATTTAAAAGGATGGAGAAACTAGGTGATGTAACCAACTCCATCACCCATCTTATCCAAAACCATAGGCCACCAGCATATTTTCCATATATATCCAACTTAGTCTATCATAGGCTTTTGCATGGTCCAGCTCAATTATCATTCCTTCTTTCTTTTGACTTTTCAAAGAATGGATTATTTCATGGGCTTGAATAACATTGTCCATGATTTTCCTTCCTTCCACAAAACCAAATTGCTCCTCTAAAATAAGGATTGGAAGGAGAGGTTTCAATCTATTGGCTATGACCTTCGAGATTATATTGTACACCAAATTATTGAGGGCTATGGGTCTGAACCTTTCTAAATTTTTGGCTTATTTTTCCTTGGGGATCAGAGTAATGAAGGTAGAGTTTAGAGCTTTTAGCAAAGACGTTGATCTCCTAGAGTCATGTACTACTTCATAAATATAATGTTTGACCACTTCCCAACAAGCTTTAAAGAATTCCATTGTGAAACCATATGACCCAAGGGCTTTTCCATTTGGCATTTCTTGAACAACAATATCCACTTCTTCTGGTAGGATGGGCTTCCCCAAGTTTCGATTGTGCTCCTCAGTGACTAATCTTGGAATATGCCTGACTATTTTTTGTATGGCTTCTACCCGGTCAATCTCGGGTTCCTTTTCCATCTCCTAGAAGTGTTGAACCAGAACTTTTTCGATGTCCTCATGGGTTTCCTTATCAGTGTCATTTTTATCATTGATTTTCAGGATTATATTATGGTTCCTGTGGGAAATTGTAGATATGTGGAAAAAAATAGTATTTCTCTCCCCCTCCTGAAGCCATTGTAATATGGATTTTTGTCTCCATATTTTCTCTTCCTGAAAGCATCTTTCTTCCCATTCTTGTTGAAGGTGGTGTTCCTCTTTTTTCTTTTCCTCATTATACCCTTCCTTGATGAGGGACTTCTGAAGATCACTCATTTTCCTTTCCAATTATTTTTTAGCCTGGACAATATTTCTAAAAACTTCTTTATTCCATTGTTTGATCTGACCTTTGACATGCTTCAGTCTGGATTGTAGCTTATACATTTTCTACTGTTGCACTTGGGTTTCTTCATTCCACCAATTTCTAACGTTTTCTAGAAAAGAGGGTTGATTTCACCAAAATCCTTCAAATCTAAAGGGACGGTTTCTGGGGGTGTCAAGGATATTGGCTTCCAGCATGACAGAATAGTGATCCGACCCCCCATAAGGGAGGATGCTACTCTCCATGTCCATCCCTTGCAGTAGAAAGGATTCTGAGATAAGGAATCTATCCAACCTTGAGGCCACCTAATTTTTCTCTCCCCTTTTATTATTCCAGGTAAAGGTATCATTACTAGTTTGAATATCCACTAGGTTAACTCTCTCTATGAATTATTTGAATATTTATGCATCTCTATCCAGTCTACGATTACCTCCTCTCTTTTTTGTCGGGGTTAGGATCATGTTAAAGTCCCCTTCCAACACCCATTGGGATATCCTATTCATTTCCTTCAAATTCTCCAGAAAACCTAGCATCCTCTTTTTATCATCAATGAGTTGAGGCCCATATACATTCGTGAACACTATCTTATTCGAGGTTCCAATTAGCTGCAATTCTAGTGATAAATAAAAGCTCGTTGCTTCAGCTAAAATTAAAACAAAATTTTATGGATTCCAAATAGTTATAATACCCCCTGCTGAATTTCGGATATCTATATCTAAGTATTGATACTTCCCCCAACATTTCCTATTGATTTCTTGCATCTTTTCCTTTGAGCATTTGGTTTCTTGAATATAAATAAAATCTGGTTTCTCCATTCTAATTCTATTTTTAATTATTCGTTGTTTCCTAGGGCTATTTAAGCCTCTTATATTCCATGTGATGAACTTAATTATTAACAAGGAGGTTGAGGGTTAGGGAATAGAGACTTGATCTTACTCGAATTTATCAACATTGCTCCAAGTTCTTGCAGCACAACGCTATTTGGGTTTCTTCCTCTTTTTATTTTAAGTTGTCTTGGGGATTGGGGATGCACGCAATCTGTTGATTTTATCCCCAGATTACCTATATCTCCATACATTCTCTTAATACCCATGGCTTTGGCTTCTTATCTAATTAGAAATAGATATTGAACCCGATCTAATTGTTCCAGGGGGATTGTTTCAATACCTTGTTTTGTGCATTGTTACAACATTTCCTGGAGGTCGATACCTTCCCATTCCACTATCTCTCTGAGATCAGGATCCCCTGTTCATGATTCACTGGGTGTTGATTCCATATCTTCTTCTATTTCCTGTATCTAGTTGTTACCTTCTGGTCCCTGATCCACAAGGGGAGGTTCCTCCATTCTAACATCCTCCCTCTTATTTTTTGTCTTTGTCTCACCTTTCTTGTTCAGTTCTTCCTCTTCTTCCTGTGGTATTTCTTCTGACAAGGTTTCAAATCTATTATTGTTTCCTGATTGTTCGACGAGAGTTCTTTGCTGCCTTTTGTTACCTCTTCCTCGATAAGTTGGTCGAACAAATCCCTCCTTATCTTTTGAAATATTCTCCTTGGATTTATTTGGCGCTCTATTCAAGGGGAAATATCTAAATAGATACCCATGTGCGTGGAATTTCCTGCATCGAAAGGGGATTTGTTCATAATCAGTGTTTTGTTTCCATTATTCATCCTGGAAATCTAGGTATATCACTTCCGGCAGGGCTCCAGAGACGTCCATCTCTACAAATATCCTAGCAAAAGAGGTGTATTTTGCTTGGAGGGTTCCCTCCGATACCTTTATAAGTTTCCCCAATTTGTTACCTATCACCTCAAGCATGGAAGTCAAACAGTAGTGAAGGGGTAAGGAATATAATGTAATCCAAATAGGGATGCTTGTAAATGTTTATTTTTCCAAAGAAAAATTCTCCTTCCGGGGTCTCATATAGAGTCCAACAAAAGCGTAAAAATAAGGACCCCCTGTAATGTCCCCCACCTCTTAGAGAGGTGATGAGGAGACTCAGTGGCCTGGGCACCCCCACTAGGTCATAGTCTCACACTGAGGGGGAAGGTCAACTAGACTAAAGTTATATTTTTGAGTTGACTTGAGAAAGGAAAAGGATAAAAGGAGTAAAAGATAACTCAACAGAAGAATAGAAGTTAACCTTGGGAATTAACCTAACTCAACAGAGAATCAAAAAGGAAAAGTATAAGTAAGAGGCTAGGATGCACCTATGAGGCATTCGGATTTTGGTATATTTCTTGTTAGTTCTCTTGAGCATTCAGTTTGGGGGTTTGTTGTACAAACCCTTATGAGCAACTCAGTGGTGAAATATCCACTCACCTTGTTCCACAGCTTGGTCTCAGGGATGAAATATTCCTCCACACCATTCTATTCTTAGCATATTCTCTTCTAGAGCTTCAGAAGATAGCAGGGTCATACTGTTGGGGAATTTCCAGCAAGGGCGCACCATACCCTTGAGGAGGGTTTGATTTAGCCATTCAGGAGGGCACAACTCTCTTAGAAGATTTCGCAATTGGAGAGGTTTGCCTTGGACGTTGGGCTTGAAACTTCAGGAGGAGTATCCCACTACCTTGATCTATTACTTGAACGAGTTTGGGCTCATTTGAAGCATTCTTCAATCATGGCCAAATTATTGAGGGCTTCAGTCCCCACTTGGAGCATGGCACTCTCTAGTTGGAGGGTTTGACATTCAGATCTGCTTGGTACTGGTATTCATTACTTATCCAGCCTTTAGAGGCTTCTTTTGTATTGTCGGGAGCATTTTGTAGTAGCTCATATCTGTTGTTTGTATGGTCATCTGAGGTTTATGCCAGATCGGCCATCTATTGTATTGATCCTACATTGCTTATAATAAAAGGGTCAGATCTTTGCTTGTGCTTCTATATTTTTAATGTATGATGATCTTCATGTGTTGAATGAATCTTGTATGCACTTAATAACTCAATAAACACCTTCACATCGACAAACTAGTGGTAGTTAGTGATTCCAAGCCAGAATTGGGCTTGGGATCATTACAGTGGTATCAGAGCTTCGATCCCCCCAAACCCGTGGAAGGATCAACGCATACAGAGGTACAGTGGTGCTCTCATGGGTAGAAGGATGAAACCGAGCAGTGAAACAGAGGCCGAAATGGAAGGATCAGGGGATGACCATGAGTCTCTAGGCTTGGCTCGCATAGAAGTAGAATTTGACAAGTTCCAGCAATCCATCAATCGTACGGAAAGCACATTGGTCCGACACTTGGATGAGTACCATGAAACCAGCAGAAGGGGACAGACCGAACTCTTTGAAACTTTGAAGAGGGTTGACAAAAACCTGCAGATAATGAACAAGAATCAATCCAAGCTAAATGAACTTCTAACGCAAGTGACTCATCAAGGGAGGAACCTGGATACGTACGGGAACAAGGAGGCTAGTGGATTCGGGGAAATCCATGAAGAGATCAGATATAATCTGGAGAAAGTAGTTAGATCCGAAGGAAGTCTGGATGGAGACACGGCCCAGGGTCAGATGGGTAGCAGGGTCAATCAGAGACGATACATACCTGCGTTCATAGATGATCAGCTTGGTCGACATTCAGGTAGCAGAGCTAACCCTAGACCTTACATGCCCACATTCACAGATGAGCAAGGGAAACAGGAACAGGTAGAAGAATTTGTGGAACAAATGGAAAGGAGTGCCAAAGAATACTACAGTT
>SNQJ01S0000147.1:267693-294724 GCA_010110895.2 Picea sitchensis
GAAAGAAAGAACATTCATTACCCATAAGATCATAAAGAAACTACATCTATAATGAAATATATCAAGTATGTCAAATTACAAAATGCTCCATACCACTTGCCACACCCCAACTGGAACCATCACGAAATGTTGGATGGTATATAGAGTCGTGAGCTAGTTCTGTAGCTTCTTCCATTAGCATATCCCAACTATACCTATGTTTGTGATGATAAGACAAGAAAAATTCAGTACAAAGTCAACTTCAAGCAATAGAAGTTGAGCAAGACTTTAAAAATTACTAGAAAACCCTACCCACTTTCCAGGACACCATAAGCATATGGTGAACTAGATCCAATAGAAAAAGGTGTTCCCTTGAGTCTTCCTCCTTCACTCTCTACATAATATAGACTAGGGCCCTGTGAATTTTAATCCAATAATAACATTATTGTTCTTGTTAGCACATAATATAAAACACTGCCACTGTAACGTCAAGTTTTTTTATTATCGATTCATCCCATCTAGCAATCAATGTGCATATTGACAGACCCATTCCTCGATATGAGTAGAGGATATTGGACAAAAATTTAAAATTAGTACCTGTCACTGATATTCTCCACTTGTTTGCCAACTCATGTAACCGACATTGTTACGAGGAATAAGAAAATTAAATGTGAACTCTGCACAAAATATTTCTAATACCTTCAGGATAAAGCCAAAACAAGGATTCCTACAACCAAACAAAGACCAAAGAAATCATGATTCATTAACATCACAAATCTCACTGGTGATAATCATGAATCCCAAAAAACCTTCATAATGTTATTCAAAAAAACATTTTTCTCCAAAAAATTATCAACTTCAAGCAATTCAAAAGGCATTAAAGACCACTTAGTCCCACTATTTTCCAACTAAAAAAGGTGTAAATATAAATTGTTAACATTAAGAACATCCTTCAGTTTCAAAATTTGAACTATTTATCACTTCCATGCTTCTATCTGGTTTATTTCATTAACATACTACACTACAATCCAAACATACAGGCCTGAAAAGAACATGGAGTTTATCTTTGTGTTTATGAAGCAATTTGGTAGCTTTAGGAAGCATAGTGACATGTGTGTCATGCCCACAAGCATGCATGTTTCCAATGTTCACACTCTTGTGCTCCCAATCCATGAGCTCCTTCACATCACAAGTCAAAACACTAAATTAGTAAAGGCCAATTACAGTAGTAAAAACATAAATAGGACAACAATAAAAGAAGAATACTGAAACCAAACATAATATAAATGTTGTATTCAATTGGTTCTGGGATGGAGACATTTATGTTCCTCCATGATGATCATACAAGCTTTCCTAAAGACTTACATACCTTACTCTCCTTGTCAGAGAATGCTTAGGACTGCATGCAAGTTAGGATGACCTTAGGTAGCTTCATAAATGGTGTTTATAAAAACCAATGTGTGTTGCACACTCATGTTTAACACACTCATGTTTAACACACTTCTCATAAAAAATTGAGTTGAATTTCTATTATGCTGTATGAGATTACAAATAAAACAGTCATCACATTGAATAATAGGAAATCACAAAACACAATATAATAATCACACACAATACTATTGAAATACTTAATACACACAGCGGTTTCCAGGTGAGTCGGGCCCTAACCCCCTAGGACAGTCATAAAATTCACAATGATCAACACATAGATGACATCAAAGAGTTATTAGCATTCATATATAAATTGTTCAAAGTTTGGATACATCAACCACAACAATCTCTAGTTTTCACTGATCGATCCCCCCTCCTTCAAGAAAACAGGGGTATTTATAATATTTAGACAAAGAGGAATCGATGACCACATAATGGGTCATCGATTCTCATTTGGGCATGAAGACAAACTCAAGAGATCACATGGTTACATTTCATCATAAATCTCACACCCGAGCTTCTCAAGTAGTCGACTGATCTGTTTTAGAGAGTCAACATACCCTTCATGGCAAGATCAGTTGCATCCTGTTAACCACTAAATCCATCATACTAAATTCATTGTGGAGTAAATATTGACCTATCCATGTTCTTGGCTCATTCGTTGGATCGACCAAAATATCCCAACCAACGAAATCGGAGGATCTGTAGCTCAATCTTTCAAAACGCTAGGATCTACAGCCTGATATTGAAAAATGCCAAATAAAGATTTAAGACCTGCAGTCAACTTCCAGGAAAAGTTTAGACTAGGAATATTTAACTCTAAACATTTTTCAACTAGCCAATTGGAGTGCAATGAAACACAAATCATCAAGAGTACCATAATTGATAAGGCAAGGTGATGGCTAAGGTCAAAAGGACACAAAAAATATGGAAGAATGTATGAAATAATGTCTTCAAAACATGCTATTTCTCTCACCCAACATTCCCCCAAGCTGAAGAATTGCAGGTCCCTTCTGCAACTTACCCAAATGAATTTGGATCACTGTTTACTGGAGGTTGGGCAAGTTGATAAGTCCTGCTCCAATCTTTCACAGGTTGGCCGTATTCTTCTTCTTCTTTTCTGAACCCAAGTTGTTCAACCATTTCAGCCCAATATTCAGAATCCTCATCCCTTTTTGTATCTAACCATGAGATCGGATAAGAAAATCTCAAACCTATCCAATGAACCCCTAGGATTTTGACATAATCAATATACCTTGGCAACATGTACAAAGCCCTCTAAAATAATTCAATAGATAATGGCTCTCTCCTGAGTGGGTCGGAAGATAGATAAAAACTCTTGCCCTGCATATATAGGATAGTCTCTAACTGTTTAAGAGTTATCCACGTCTCACAAGCAGATAAGGCATTTGTTTGGTTGACATTAAAAATGGAGACAAACTCTGGGTCTTTCAATTTTTCTCTTTTTTGCTCACACAAGCTCTTAGTGAAGGGTTCATGCCTAAGTAATAACTCTTCTACATTCTCCTTATTTTCCAAGAAAGACATAGATTGTTGCCACTTCAATTGGTTATTAATAAAGGAAACAAAAGCCCTCAGTTGCACATCACCCATCAACAGGTTGGGATCCCATCCACTGACATTTGGTACAACCAGATTATGTATATATGCTTCACAAAGTAAGTTTTTGTCTTCTTCATCACAGGTCTTATACAACATCATGAATTGATCAACATCATTTATGTAGCACATATGATCATGTGCCAAGGCTTTAATTAATAGTAAAAATACATGACATCTTAAATAAGTGGCATAGACAGGAGAAGGCTGAGAGTAAGCCCTTATCGTTTGGGCCAGGTGGAGCATGTAGTGCTTATCTAACTTCAATCTTTGGATGTCTTGATTAAGATTATGAATCTCTAAACCCAAGTTCTCGATCTGTATCTAATCATATTCTCTTTGGGGAGATACAACTTCATGCTCTTGAGTCAATATGTTGGTATGTCTCTTGAAGTATTCAACCTGTGCTTCTAATTGCTTCACATTTTGTTCCCTATCATCAGTTTCTTCATAGAGTTCAAATGGATTTGCTTCTATGCCAACTTCTATTGCAACTGTATATTTCTCTTGATCTTCCTCTTGATTTGACTTGCCCTCAGTAGCTTCTAGGAAAGATTGTGATCCAGGTGGATATTAGTGGCCACCTACCTATTCCAAATTCCAATTGGCTCATCTCGACAATTGTCAGTTCAAAAGTTTATCTGTAATGGGGACATTTCTTTGTAATTGTGGGTTCTGCATTTACAGAGCTATCCTGAATCCCTACACAACATCCAGGTGGATATTGCTGGTTGCCCACCTATTCCAACTAGCTTATTTTGGAATTTTTAATGTCAATACATCTTTATGTACTTCCAGGGCCATTTTGGGGCTCTAAACAGTGTTTTATTGTCTTTCCACAATCAAAATGTAGACAAAGTCATAGTTCGATGACATAAAGCGTCATTCTCGAAAAGACCTTTCCAACGGACTATCACACACCTAAAACGAAGATCGAATGCAAACGTTACGACCCTAAGAAGTTAATGTACTAACTTACCCCAAAGGGGCCCACATGACTTTTGGCGTTTCATCTCCTAGGGTTAGGTTTTTGGATGTCTAGGGTTTTGGAATTCATGTTTATCATAAAAAGGCCTTCAGAGCCTCATTATAATCATCTTCTTGCGAATGAGTGTAGTCGTCACATCTCTTCTCAGGGATAAAGCTGCAACCATTCTAGCGAGTCTTGCACTCTGTATTTTTATAGTCTCTGTACATTTCTTTCATTAATAGAAATCATGTATTGTTGTATCTCTCTATTTCTGGAAATTTTTATGAGTGTTTCATTGTAATATCTTTGCTTTCATTTCGTTCAAAAAATAATCTAGATCAGTGGTATCAGAGCAGGCAGCTCTTAATCGTTTTTTAGTGCATGTCCCCGACGAGGTCTGAGTATAGCAAGTTGGGTATCAAGATTGTCTCTCTTGAGGACAATCACTCTCACACACCCAAGAAACCCTCTATGTCGAAGACAATAAAAACGACGGAGCAAAATATTCTTTGAACCTGTTGCTTGAGCAAGCTCTCACACGATAGAGGGACGAGATGATGGAGAATTTTTCACACATCCTTCAACGTCTGTCCATAGCAACATGCACATCTTCATCAAGCGACCATTTTGTAGGAACCTCTCCCTTCAAGGTACAAGCTAATTTTGATATTCCCATATTTGTAGGTCAGATAGATGTGCATGCCTTAGAAAAATGGTTAAATYTGCTAGAAGGTTATTTCTCTGTTCAAATTTTTTTCGATAGGGAAAATATTACCTTCACACTCCTCAAGGCTCTCCCCCATGTCAAACATTGTTGGGAAACTTAYTGGGAGMAAAGTTCCAAAGAAGAATTTGGAATATATGGGGCTTAGTCCACTTGGGATTCTTTTGTGGATGTGGTCAAGGAACAATACTACCCTGTTGATAATTATGAATATTAGTACATGAGATGGACCACACCGTGACAAGAGAAGAGCCAAACAGTGCCAGAGTTCACAAATACTTTCCATACCTTGCGCACCAAGCTGGGTATCAAAGACTCCGAGCGAAATCTTGTTCTGAAATACCGTGGGGCTCTGCATAGGTACATCCAAACCGAAATTGATTTCCTAAACATCTCATCATTGGGAGTTGCCTATCGTTATACTGTCAAAATCGAGAAGAAATTTAGGCACCAGAACAAATGGGAGTTCAGGTCTGCAAATCTGCAAGAAGCAAAGCATGGTAAAGACGACCCTAATCAACAGCCACTAGAAAACCAGTTATGAGACACATGACAAGAAGGGTAAAGGAAAGACTAAGAATGACACTGGGAAGTGGTGCGACTTCCACAAAATCCCCTGTCACAACACCGATGAATGTCGCTCGAAACAATCATTGGTGGTTGAGGTCAAAGACAAGGAGACAAACCCTGATTCAAAATCTGATCCAGTAAATATTGAAAACAAACGGATGATCGACGCAGACTCCACTGCTATTGTCGCGACCACAACAATTCAACCAGAAGAACTAGTAGATATTGAAGAAGGAGAGCACCTCTTCCATTCACAGATGTGGGTGAAGGGAATCCTGTTGCATTTCATTGTTGATAATGAAAGCCAGAAGAACCTAATATCAGCTGAGGTCATCAAACAGTTGGGTTTGTCGACAACACCACACCCATAGCCATACAACATCCGGTGGCTTCACCAGGGACGAGATCTTCATGTCAGCCAATAGTGTCACCTGTTCTATGGCATCCAACCCTTCAAGGATGAGGTAGTGTGTGATGTTTCCCCTCTCGATGTCCATGATGTTGTTTTGGGCCAACCATATATGTGGAAACGTCATGTTGTTTATGATTCTCGACCATGTAGTGTCATTATTACTCTGAGGAGTTATCTCTATCGGATACCAGAGGTAGTTCATACTATTGTTCCACCAAAATGATGCTGCAAGGTAATCTCTCATACTGCAAAATTCATACTCTTCGTAGTTTGTTCAAAGGATGCACATAATGCCACTACAACCACTACATCCTTAGCACCTTCTAACCAGCAGAAGCAGATTGTCAAAGAGAAAGAAGATATTGTTTCTTCACCTACAATTGTGCCTACACAATGCCTTGTCAAACCCAGGGACAACAGGTTTGTGGAACAGATTCAACCCCGCCAGCAACAGGTTCATGAAAACCTTCCATAGACCAAGTAACACAACTTCTCCAACAACGCATGCAGTTCACCAAGATTCAGATTCAAAAAACTCTTCCCCATCTTCCCCGGGCACTCAACGCAATGGAGACCATTGCTTCCTAAGGGGGGAGGATTGATCCAAGTGGATATCAGTGGTCACCTACATGTTCCAAATTTCAACTGGCTCATCTGGACAATTGTCAGTTCAACATGTTTCTCTGTAATGGGGACATTTCTTTGTAATTGTGAGTTATGCACTTAGGAGGCTGTCCTGAATCCCTACCCAACATCTAGGTGGATATTGGTGGTTCCCCACCTCTTCCTACTGGCTTATTTTGGAATTTTTCATGTCAGTACATCTTTTTGTACTTCTAGGGACGTTTTAGGGCTCTAAACAATGTTTTCTTGGCTTGCCACAGTCAAAATATTGGACAGAGTTAGAGTTTGACAACATAATGCGTAGTTCTCGAAAATACCTTTCCAATGGGCTATCACACGCCTAAAATGGAGATCGTATGCAAAAGTTACGACCCCAGGAAGTTAATGTACTAACTTACCCCAACGGGGCCCACGCGACTTTTTGTGTTTCATCTCCTAGGGTTAGGTTTTTGGATGTCTAGGGTTTTGGCATTCATGTTTATCATAAAAAGGCCTTTAGAGCCTCATTGTAATCATCTTCTTGTGAATGTGCATAGCCATCACATCTCTTCTCAGGGATAAAACTGCCACCATTCTAGAGAGTCTTGCACTTTGTATTTTTACAGTCTCTGTACTTTTCTTTCATTAATAGAAATCATGTATTGTTGCATCTCTCTGTTTCTGGCAATTTTTATGAGTGTTTCATTGTAATATCTCTTCTTTCATTTCATTCCGAAAATAATCCGGATCAGATTGCAATCCTTCCTCCTTCTATTGGTACTCTAATTTCTCCTCAAGTTCTTTAATTTCTTGCTTTAACTTGTGATTTTCCATGGCCAATTTTCTGTTTAATTGCTTCATTGTTTGAAACAATTTCCTATAGTATGACAAGGCAAATTCAGGCTTTTTATCAGGAAATATTCATTGTTTTTTTTTTTATGGGAGCAATTTCATTTTTTTCAGGGCTATACTCTAGTTGATCTTCCTCCTACATCATTTCCTCTTATGACATCTCTTCTTCACTTCTTTTATCAGACCGTCTTTTCTTCATCCTCCTTTGAGAAGGATTCTCAACAATTCCCTTTTTCATTATTTATGACTTTCTCCTAGGTCGAGAGGGACCAACTTCGTCATGAATTTTCTCAAAAGGCTTATTAATGTGCTCCATATTTTTAATTTCTCCATTTACATATTCTATCTCTTCCAGTTCTTCATCGATACCCTCTATGAGGGTTATCCAAGTCCATTTGGTGTTCATTAGGCCTTCCATCATAATTATTTTAATAAGGCAATGATTTGTGACATTATTCTCTGGCCTAGGACTTCCTTTAGCTTTATTACTCATTAATTGCAGTGAATGAAAGAGGAAATAAGGGACATTCACATACCGATGATGTCTGAGATGAATCAGAAGCTGAAAATGGTACCCAAACAATAGTTTGAACCTCCCTTCGCATGTCAAAAAAATCTAGACAATATACGCTACATGCCTCCATGGTTCGATCAGAGAACTCCTTAAGACACCCTCATCACTCCCGTCCAATTCCTCGCTATTTCCTCTTATAAAGTATTCCTTCAATACTGCAGAGGAACTTCATCTCTGAAACCATAACTCTCCATCTTCAGGAAATCCTGCAACCTTTTTTTATAATTGGTACACTGACTGGAATTTTTATTCCTCGGACTGTTGTAGTCTGGTTTTGCAGCATCATTGCAAATTCTAAAGCAACGCTCTCATCGAACCCCCGAAGACGCATGAAGTAATATAACCACCCAGACTCCCTGAATATTTTTGCAACCCCCTCATGCTCATACACATCCACTGTATTGTTGGGCTCACTTCGGACTAGCGGTCCTCCCATCTCTTTCGCATCCAGTCATGTGTTTTACAATGACATAAGAAAATAAGGGGTTCATTCAAACTCGAAGTGGGATGAGAAACCCGAAGTGGGATGAGATTTACAAGGCTCGAGGCTCGAGGTATACAATGAAGGATTTGTAAGGTGAAACAAAATGGTGGGTTAATGATTTATATCAGTGGGATGCGATTTACAATGAGGCTTGAGGTATACACGAAGTATTTGTAAGGTGAAATGATGTTTATTTAAGGTGAAACAAGATGGCAGAGTAATGATTTGTATCAGGTTTGGATAGAATCTGCAACATGTCTTTCGAAGTGACATCATGTACGGGACAAAAAACCCTTCTCTTGTGATCATGGACTTTAAAAAAAATAGGGTGTATAGTTATGATCTTCAACAATTTTATTTCATTCATTATCAAAAATGGGATAGGAGGTTGGCACTAGATTGACTCTTATTCCCTTGTCAAGCTTAATTGATTACCCATCCCATGGTTTATAGAGCTGAGGTACCCTTGAGATCCGATGATTTCCACACTCTAATTAGAAATTGAATAAGTCTAGAGTGGAGAGAATACATGTCAAACTTACCCATGGAGACCGACCAGGCTATGGAGGAAGTAGTCATATCACTTTTGAGGTTGTATAAAACAATTGTTGAGATTTTTAACTGTGATCAAAGGTTGAATGAACTACTTGGATTGATGCATTTTAGTCACGATGCCCTCCTTTTTCATAGATCTACAACTTGGTACTTGGTTTCCAGAAGATTCTGCAGCCTGGTATGGAGCTTCCATTTAATGTAGATTGTAGGGTTTTAAGAGTGCAGTCCAGCTTGTAGAGAAAAGTTGAGGTTGATCTTTGTAATTTGATGAGTGCATCTGAGATGAAGTAGATTCACAGAATCCTGAGCTTCTTTTCTGTATGCAACCATATCTAGTGTCGGAGGACATTCCCATGCCATCCAATAGTTGGATTCCAAACCTTGTAGCACCTGGAAAAAAATGTCTCCGACAACAATATAATTGGAACCAAGCCACCACTATATATTGTTGTTAAGTAAGATAGTAAACCTTTTTGTTAACACTTTCTGATTCTATCTCTTCATCCTGTGTAAGTTGTAACTATCTAAAATGTGAATGACCACTTTTGAGTTACTAGATGACCTTACCTGTAATTCTCTTGGAAGTGTAAGATTTTGATCAGACAACCATTGCTTAATTTGACCCAATGTCTCTTGCCCAATGCTTACAAAAAAAGGCACACTGTGTTCATCATCAAAAGTTCCTTGCAAACTTTTCCTTATACATAAGCAATTGTTGACAAATACGTGATAAGGAGAAGAAGCATGAGTAGGACAACATCAAGAAGTAGCAGTGGAAAATCATGCTCTAGATCCCTTGAAAGGTGTTGTATGAAATGTCATTGAACTTTAAATTACAATTGTGATAACAAAAAATTAGAAAACCAAAGGCAAAAGTTGAATTCGTCCTGCAAATCACATGTTGGGGTATATTGAAAGCATGAAAACATGAAAGTAACTAATAATCTCACTTGCATAACACTCCAAAGAACAACTACTCCTTCCCAAACTCTGAATGTTATATGGAACTCTACTAATTAGGGAAATCTCCCACCATACATCAACTATGTGTCCAAAAGTTTTTACAGAAACCATAAGACTCAATGAATGATGCTTACTGAAGCATATGGTACCTGTTAGCACATGAAATGTACTGGGGGTCATTTACACCTTGTTTTGTTTTTGTTTTAGTTTAGTTTCATTTTTAAGACATTTCATAAATAATTCATGTCTATACAAGAAGAAAACTCATTTTTCTCTTAGTCCTTGTTAGGTCTTTGTCAAAGTATTAAGGTTAGTATTCCATGACAAGAGCAGAGGCTCATTGAATCACTTTTAAGGGATTTTACATATTAGTGAAAAATCATGAGTTGGTTTAGTCTTGTATATAGTATTTGTTACTCGAGTAAATAAATGTCGTTAGGTTAGGTCTTTTAAAGGTATGGATGTCACTTCATGTTATGTATGTAGGGTCTCTTACATTTTCAATATGAGTTTGTGCCACTCAATGTATCATTATAACCTCGTTGCAAAAGTTTTGATTTTTCATAGCATAGTACTGCTCCTGTCAAATCGCTCCCAAACTACCTTTCCTCCACAATGGATTGTAATCATTAGTTTGAGCATTGGATTCAGTGTAATTTTTGTGCTAAGAGTCATGTAATTGTAAGTCATAATGAATCATTTGAGTCATGGGTTCTGTCATATATAATTTGTAATTTTCAAATAGAACGCTGCAAAATCTTGGGCGCTGCAAATTTGCACTACCAAATCTCTATACACTACCAAACAGGTTTGCTACTGAAACTCTATATGTTGCAAATTAGGCGTTGCCAAAGTTCTTTTCGTTGTTCAAACTCACCATTATCCTTTGATCTTCACCAACATTCATGGAACCTCAGAAGCAAAAAAAGAAGAGTAACAAAGGAGGTGATATACTCAGACTTGAACCCCAGGGTTTGCAGCTGTTAGAATCAGATCCAACCTTCAAAGAATTATTTCAGAGAGCTGGATGTCTGACTTTCTGTGAGAGATTGCAAGGATATCACATGGAGGTGGCTAAAGAATTCACTTTAAACTTTGATGGGGTTAAGACAAAGATGGAACCACTAGAGTTCCAGGTTTCAGAAGACACCATTGCAACAGCTACTGGGATACCTATGCAAGGAGACAAATGGTTCAAAGGAATGGATCTAGACTCCACCTGTTGTAATTATTACTTCAAGCCAGAACATCAGAATAAAAAGATATTAGTTGGGGTACCAAGGAATTATATGTTGGATCATTTTGACAAGTTGTTGAGTGTAATCCAATGTTATTTTACCTGTGAGGGACACTTCAACATGGTTTATAAATACCACATCAGGCTTCTTATACAATTCACTGATAAGCAAGTCCTCGATCTGCCTTTTTATATTTATAGGAGTTTGGGAAAGATCTCATACAAAGTTCAGGCAAGGTCTAAATGAGTTTAACATAGTATATTCCACTCTGGCCTCATCAAACTTTTAGTTCTGGAAGAAATTAGAAAAACAAATGGAGATTGGGTCACCTTCTTGTCTTCAGTAGGGTTTAGTGTAGACATTAGTAGTACTCCATGAGAAAAAAGGAAAACCCCTTCTTCAAGTGAGAAGATAACTCAGACAACATCTAGTAAATAAAAAAGGAAAAGGGAGAAGGTTGAAGAACCATTGTATCAGAGCATCGAAATAGTTGAGGATGTTATAGAGCCTTCTGACGGAAAGAAGAGTAAGATGAGAGGAAATAAGTTGGTTTTCACTCCTCCAGTTTCAGAAATGGTGAAGCCTAGAAGACCCATGACTAGGTCAACATCAAAAGAGTTAGTTCTTGTGGAGGAAGGTGCAACTAAGGCACATGTCCACGAAGCTGAAAAGAGTATTGAAGATCAAACACAATCAAAATAAAGTGATTTGAGACTTAATATTCTCAGGAAGCAACTGAAGGAAGCATAAGCCCTAATTGTTCAATTAAGAGAGGAGAACAGACAAATGAAGACCAAAATAACAGAGCACATGGACTCTTATGATGAAGCCCTTGATAAGAGCAGGAAAAAGGTTATAAAATCCTTGCCTCTGCACATGAAAGTCAAGAATATGTACAGGTAGAATAGGTTTTTACAGGCAGAGAACATGTCACTGAAAGGAAGGCTACATCAAACAGGTGAAGAAGTTGCAAAGAAGAACCTATACATGTTGGTACAAGAAGCAATCAAATAATTCAGAGATTTACAAACAACATTCAAAGGTCTCATTTTTGGGGACTTCACAAGTCTTAAGATTGACATGTTGAGGTTGCAAAGGACAAAAGCAAGCTTCAAAATTAAAAAAAGATGAAAATAAATATTTTGTAGCAAGATTCTACCAGAACCCTGCGAAAACACTGGAAACAGAGATTTCACAGCGAATATCCAGAAGTTCGTTGCAAAACTGTATAGGCAGTTAGAATTGGTGTGAATTTGATTGTCAGCTAGAACAAACATCCTCCAAAGCTTTAGGTGGACAAGGGGGACAAGTGTTCAATCATAAGATCATGTAGCTTGATGTGTTTTGTATGCATTAACTAGCCTATACAAGACCCTAGAAATTAGGAGTTAGTTATGTTTTATGTTGTAACCTTTTGCAACGAACTCCTATGATGAAGGGAAGCCTATGTAACTGATTGATATCAAATTCCTAAGAGGTGGAGTTAAGGATAGGCTATATATATTCAAGATTGTAATATGACAGAGGGGTTCGAGTGATAGACACTAAGGCTAGTACTCTTGTCTTAATTTTTGAAGTTTCAGACTCCGTGTATCTGGATTTGAGGATTCTATATGCAATTGAAAATAAGTTTGTGTTCTTCTCCATCTATTATTTTACCTTTTATTTTAATGGAGTTTTGTTCATGAATGATTCATTTATATTTTAGTTTACAGGATTGTGCAGTAAAAGATTTGTTGCACACTGTTGTGAAATTTCCCCATTTAAGTATTATGTATTTCTAAATTAGGAAGATCCTAGTTTATGAAAGTTCCTGAATAAGTGAGTCAATTAAACTAGAAGTGAGATTGTCTGATTTATTTCAGTGTTCCTCTACACTTTCTTCTGTTCATTTTTAGTAAAATATATGTTGATTGGAGGTTGCTTTAGCCCTCTTTTATAGAGCATAGTTTATGTTCATTTAGTATATTGGAGTTGGTCTCAAATCATATCGGTTTGATCCATTATCAATTTTAAAAGTTATTCACTTACTCTTAATATTAAAGTGGGTACTGGGCTTACCCTATTAGTAGCCTAAGGGTGACTCCTGGTGCTAACAATACCAAATATGAAATAACAAGATGATTTAACAAATGAACTCAATGAACTTTAATTAATCACTATTGGAAACTATAGAAGAACTCACACTAAGCTTGTTGGGAAAATAAATACCGTCACATAAATGAAATTAGTTACAGATGAAATGAAAACACACTCTAGATCTATTATTTACATCTATATCACTTCTTCATGATAGGGGGCCCTTCCTTTCATGGAAGCATGCTACTTCAAATTACTCCATAACAAATTAGCACCTCCAACACGAAATAGTAAAAATAGATTTTTATTATTAACTTAGAGCTTCATGTTACAGCGGTAGAGTTCAACTCACTACTATTCAGTTAACATGTGTTTTCCCAGTTCTTCATATATAGACAAAGCCTTTTCCAAGTGGATAAAACCACTTCCATACTAAACGACCTATATTCATCTCTTAGAAACATAAACTTGTGTCAAATACGAAACAAGCATTCCCCAAATTTTCAGAGAAAATTCAATATCTTAGTCACGTAGAACAAATGCAAAAGCTTCTCTTGAATTACAAGAGAAGGTAGAAAACATTCACAACAAACTGAAAGCCAAAGAGTACCAAAACATTGTTAAGATGGGTTCTAACTACATTAAAATTTAAAAATATAGAAGCATCTACCTAAACCTACTATACTCAGCATAAACAAAAGTTTGCACTAAACACAGTTGTACAAAGAATCCAAAATTTCTGAGTTGAGAATATGCCAAATATTACAATTTATGCCTGAAATGGAATGTAACTAAGCATTGATATTAGTTTGCAAGGAAAGAAAAAGGGTCTTAGTCTCTCGACTCTCAAGTCTCAACAACATGAACATCAACAATATATCAAGCTTTCGAGCAAGACCATGAAAATCATCTAGATCGATGATTTATTCAAATACTTCTTTGGCTACCGAATGAAACTCCTTTCCATCTGCTTCAAATGTTCATATCCATCATTTTTATCTTCATATGCAAGGGGGATGCTACTTGTGACATTCATGACACATACATTTTCATCTTACGGACCAAGTGGCACTCCATGGATCACAAAAAGTGATTGAATGTATCCAGTGTCGGCAATAGCACCCTCATATGGATCTAATGTGTTCACTTTCTCACCTACCTAGAATACTTCATGGCCTACTGGAGTTGATGGGCACTGTAAAAAAAAAAGAAGCATACATAAATATAAGAAAAAAATTATTACAACTAAATTCCAAAAACATGCATAGTTATTGATATAACAAAATTATATGCACTCACTGAGGCAATATTTGAAACACCGACATGATTTGGCACTGATAAAAAATGTTGAAGCTCATCGATGTTGTGGTCTTTTCGACTTTCTGAGACTGCAATTTTTCCTTTACTTATATTATCCTGCATGTGATTTCATCATGCACAAATTAAATATAACACTATAATAGCAGCCTATGGGGCTTGTAGATATCCAGAGAAACTGTTACTGATTTAGTACATACCTTTGCATGTTCATGAACCTTTTTTGAGCATTTTTGAATTCTTTCACCACCCAAATTTATAGTCTGTTCCTGTGATTGACATGCATTGCAATTAAAAAAAAAGAGGCTTCGTGAGTGAAGGAAAATGGAACCAAAACATCAACAAATTTAAAATTCAAGTGAAGAAATGTTTGCAAGGGAATGATAATTAGCTTACCTCATCTAAGTCACTTTGAAATCCCTTACTTTTACCCACAACAACAAGAGATTCAAGGGAGTAAGCTATGGTTGACATTCTCTTTTCCAACCCACTTATGCATTCCATTGCATGTTTATAATCCGGACTATGGTTTTCAACACCAGATGTGGTTAAAATTTGGCTTTCATGGACTACAATAGATGGCGATGATTTTCCAATTGGATTTTTTAACATATGTTTATGTTTAGAATTTTTTAAGTCTGCCTTTACATATTCATCCATTTCACCCACATTAGGTTCTCTATTAGCTTCATGAACCTAAAAACAATTGTCAACACACAATTAGTTGGATATATAGACAAATCAAAATACATAACACAATGTACTTACAAATATACTTACAAAAAAGCCATACATAATGTATTCAACAAAAAATCTGTATACTTACAAACATGTGTTCTTTGGCTCACAACCCACCCTGACCGATAATAATTCGAGTCTTCACATTATCTCTTGCCTTCTTTTCACTTTTACTCTTTTTCAACAATCCTTCAACACACATACTTTCCCTCAAATCTTCCCACTGTTTGGGAGTCAAGCTGCAGTCCTTATCTTTTCCATCCAAAATTAATTTTCTACATGTACCTAAAATTATTAATCAATTTTCTCATTATGTGCTTGTAATATTTGGTGGAAATCCTTCCACCAACAGTCTCAAAGGAATCTTCCATTTGTTGGATCACTCGATCCACATTTCTTGGATCTTGATCTGCAAAATTGACTTTTGTGACATCCAAATAAGACCTTATTCTCATGTCCAACTATGAGGCCCACCTTGAAGCATTTGGTCCAGTAGGTACGCCATCTTTTACCTCAACCAAATAAGATTTTTTCCCTTCTGATTTTCTTTCTTTGGCTTCCCTTTATGTGCTCCTATACAAGCCTTGACTAATTCTTCGTCTTTTGACCAAAGGTGATACATCTTCAAAATCAAGACTGGTTGATGCCAAACTAGTGGACACAACAGGTGTTTTTTGCATGGAAGATGAAGACCCAATTGGTTCCTCATTGGCCACATTAGGTGTGGCACTAGATATCTCTGCACCAATATGCTTAGATGTGCCTTCAAATCTTTGTTTTAATTTGAAATAAAATTCTCGCAAATTCGCTTCTCCAAAATATACCATTTTTTCAATATTATCTTGGAGATGATCATGTGATATATTAGGAAGTTGATCATTATTATTGTCAGCATCATCTATATAACTTGATCCACCAAAGCGTAGGCTTCTACGCGCTGGCAACAATGTGTCTTTGCTTGCCTTTTGTTGCTGCTTGTTTTGTGTAGAATCCAACTTTGCGCTATAAAATAAAAAAAATTATCAGATTAGAATCGAACTCATAGATGGCCTACATCATCAAATAGATTATATACAACTATCATGAAATATGCATAAAAGTGAAAGGTGCGAGGAATAACTACTTATGTATTTTCCACAACAAGAGCTGGTTGTGATGTTCCTTTGCTTGCCTTTTGGTTCTTCTGTTTTTCTCTAGAATCCAACTTTTCCCTATAAAACAAAAAACTTATCAAACAAGAATCGAAAGCATATATAGGCTACGTCATGAAATAGATAATGTATAACTTTCATGAAATATGCATAGAAGTGAAAAGGATGTACAAAGAATAACTAACTTATTTGCAGCGAAACCAATAGATCATAAATATTCTCCATTTCTTGCAATGTGTTCATTGCGAACACGCTCATATTCTACAACATTTTCAACATTGCTTGGGCCACTTTTAGGTTTCACCTCCTTATTCTTCATTGCCTTCATGTCCAACATTTCCCATAAAAATCGTTAGTGCATGGACAAACAAAGACTATAAAATATTTCGATTATATAATCATGTATTATGATTAATAAGAATGAGTAGACCATCTTTCCTTGCATATCATATGGTTTTATACAATGTCTAAATGTATGAGATCATTTGAGATTGGCATAGTACACTTTTATTATAATAGTGAAATGAAGGTCAATATGCAACATAGTCAATTTCAAAGTTTGTGAATTGGACATGCACATTTGAATCTCATTTACCATTTATAAACAACTTACATTCCACAATATATGACCACATATTGTATCTAAAAGTGTTGTTTAATACAACCTATATGTATGTTTGTCCATCATGATAGCATACATTTAAAGCATTCTTCCATCTTTTGTTACCACTGAAACTCAAATACATCCATTGATAGCATTTCTCAGTCAGAATTTGACAGTAAGGAACAAAAGCCAAGCATATTTGAAACATTGCACAGTACTGAAAACAAGTACTATTTGGCTAATCCCATGGCTAAAACAATAAAATCCATACAAAGTTTAGTACAGAGTTTAGTACAACCATTGACTAATCCCATGGCCAAAACAATACAATCCAATTTGCATAGTGAAAATTTATTCCATAAATTTAAGATGACAAATCATCATCGTGATGCAAATTTTCATTGCCATCAAGATCACAATCGTGATCACTTGTGTATGCACCTGCTTGATTTTGTTCATCGTCCTCATACAATAGATCTTCCTGACCATGCATTACATTCTCTATCTCATTCTCTTCATTGGGAATCAAAGTTTATTCTTCAAACACAACTCTATTGTCATCTTCAACATCTTCTTCCAACGTTTCTTGTAAACTATTGCATTGTCCATCGACCATTATATCAACATATTCCATGAATTTCCTTTTCGAACCAGAATCTACTTGAATGAAATATGACCATCCTGGGCTTGTTACATCATCAATTACAAATGACTGAGTAATTTGAAGAGGGGAAACTTACGACTCATCAGTCTTTGATAAAATTTGATGTGTATTTACACGTACAAATCCATAATGATCACGTTGTATTGCAGATGGTTTGATCCAATTACATTTTAATAATATGGGACTAATATCACCATAATCAACTTGAATAATTTCTTGTATGAATCCAACATAAAGTTTATTTTCAGTGTCATGATGAAATTCAACACTAACAATACAATCACAATTTTCCTTTCCTTTGTCCTTTTCTTCCACTCTTAAATGACTACCGTAGGCCCACATCCCACTGAAAGAAGTAGTTGATATGCTTTGAGGTCGTGAAAGGTCAATTTCCTTGATGGTTATCTTGACCTTCTTGTCGCACATCATTAATTGCATCTTCAATCCAAACATCAAATTTTGAAAAATAACCATCTCCAATATTCAAATCTTGAACTGTACGCTTTCGACTAGATGAACGCATCCATGTTCGAATCTCTTCTTTGTATTTTCTACATAAAATATGAACATATAAGATAGTAAGAATGATCATAATTTGACTATCAGATGGAATTAAATAAATAAATTATCATGTAAATAATACTTCACCTTAGCCACTTATCAAATGAGGATGTGTTCTGAAGAACATAGGCATGTATCATAGTTTTGTCCTCATATGATCCACAACACAACACAAACTATTGTCAGCTTTTGACACAGAGAAAGGAATAATGCATTTGGCATTTCTGCAAGCACAGGTGCCTCAACCCAAAGATATCACTGACTACAAAAGGTCAACTATTGTTTTTGACACCAAACAAGTCCATCCTACTGACCAGATGGACTTGCACAGACAGACTAGAGAAATGGTTTTCTCCACATTGGCACATGCTTCCTCTACAACAACAAAATTACAGGTATCTCTAAACAATGTTCAGACCCAATTGAAGTTGGAAAAAATATCCTCTTTTGCAAAGGATAACATAATAAAATACTTAGAGGAGTTGGTGCTCAAGATTGGTTATGATCCCTCGAATGTAAAAGAAGAAGAGGAGATGTTAAAGAAAAACAATGCTGACATTGCATCTCTGAGAAAGAAACTGAAATCACCACCAACAGAGGATTCACAAGCTAAAGAAATAGCTGAGATAGAAGACGAGAAAGAGGAATTGCTGAAGCTAATCATGCAGCAGAACGCACAGATAAAGGAAATGGAGGCATAATTGGAAAGGTTATTGAAAGAGAAGGAACAATCAACCCCGATGGAAGTCATTCCATTGAGTGTAGTCCCCCTTGCGAAAATTAGTACATCATCTATGCCAACAACCACTACAACAAAAATTTCATCGGCAACTCCATTGACAGCACTAGAAAAAACTGTGGAGCTAGCAAAATCCATGGAGGAGATGACTCTGCAAGGAACATAGATCAATAGGCTGAAAATGGAGGTTGAAAGTCTCCAGGAACTCAAGTCTTCCTTCCAAACAAGATACAACATTGAGAGACAAGTATCATAGAATCTCAAACAGGAAATACAACAACTTCAGAAACAAACAGTGGCAGGTAAGACATTAGTAGAGGTTAAGGAAAATATCTGGACAGATATCTCCAAATCCATAAACAAAATTTGGCCCATGGTGCAAATCATGTTCAAGCAACATGATCTGGTGCTTAAGAGTAGGCAGGCCATCGACAAGATAAGAGGAGAGCTGGGTGAAATTCCCTCAGTAGCTAACGAGATCATCAAGTTTCTAAATTCAAAAACCAAGGAAGAGATGGAAAACCTGAAAGTTGAAGACATAACATAGACTATCCTCGAAGTCAAAAGAGTGTTGACCAAAAGAGGATTAATGTTGCAGTTGGAGGAGAAAGCTTAGAACATGGACATTGGAGTTCAGAGGTTTTTTTATAAGCAAAAGATTTCCACCGTGGCCAAAGATAGTTCTAAGTTCTCAGGGATACAGGGAAACATCACAGGCAAAGCGTTCTTGGAGACTTTGCAGCCTGACCTCAACATACAACATGAAATCAAGTACATTTTCCTCACCAAGCCGACTTTTGCTAAGTATACCGAGATGGATGAAATCTACCGCCGACTATTGAAAGTTACCATCCCCGATACACAAAGATGGGATGAGTTGTGCGAATTGATTGAGTAAAGATAAAGGTCTCGTCCAAGTCAGTGTCCAACGTAGTCAAAGTCATATGAATGACTCACCAATGGTCTTCCCCAAAATCAACATGAGAGATTCCATGCATCATCATCAGTTCCTATATTTTTGTATCTTGTTATCTAGATAGTTAAAATTAGCATCTGCCACGTCCTGATCATTGATGACAGGGTCACTTGTAATTTTGATTGTAAATACTTCAAACTTTGAAACACTGAGGGTTGATCTTTATGCCCAAGCAAGCTGTAATCGCTGTAATTTTTATCAAGAGGTTATTCCAGTAATACAAAGAGACGTTTCACAGGATTCCTGTGTGTTAGCTGTTGGTGAAGTTTCCTCTCTCTTTGTAAAAAGTTTTCTTTCTTAGTTATCATGTTGTTTTTCTAATCTAATCTTTAAAAGAAGTTAGAGTTGCAGAATTTACCATCGTGTACTCTGCTCCTAATCTTTTACAGATTTAAATTTTTTCCTTCTGATGTTATAACGAAGAAATTCTTAATTGCTTTTTTGTTTTAACTGATATCTCACCTTTTTAGCAGTCCATCATTTTATTTCTAAAGAATCCAATAGTTGCACTACCTTGCCATGTAAAATGAATCTTCTAAAAAATTGTCCTTTGATCTCCATTTTTATAAAACAGACCCCATAGCCCAATGGAAGCGTGAGTGGCATTCAACCATTTTATTAAAAAAAAAAAAACAACTCAGTACTATTCTTTTTAACTAGCCTAATATTTGAAAATCCAAACAAATCTAAATCTTACAAAGAGATCCCTCTCTGAAACTAGCAGGGCTAGATCCCAGTTTCGAAGTGGTTGGTTAAGGTTACCTCTTGTAAATTTCTTCTGCCTCTGGGAATTTACAGAGTGATAATAGGGGGATTGTCCCTTTTCAATGGAATGTTTACCTTGGAAGGCCTAGGACGCCACCCATAAGGTCCATGATGTCATACTTGCTTCATGGACGTTTTGGCAGATGGACAGGGCAGTTTGCCACGTGTGGCATCTTGGAGAAGCCCAAGGGGGGCTAACGTTTTGCTCCTAGAGGCTTCATTTTCGCTAGAAGGGGCTAACGTCACCCTAGAAAGGGGATGCCGTCCTTATGTTGCTTGATTAGGGTTTTAATTTGTCATTTAATGTAAAATAATATGATTTTTAGTATTTTGGCAGTGTCAGCCTTTTTATGACCTAAAAGTAAAATTAGGTCATTGATACAATATATATTGAGGGTTTTTACTCTCATTTTTTGATCATCTCTCACTCACTCATTAGTGAGGTTTGGAATTTGTGCTAGATTTGGGTTATTTGGCTGAAATTGTGAGGCACACTTTTTGAAGGAAGACTTTCTTGGCATATTTTTGGCATTTCTCTTGGTGGAAGGTGTTACAACTAGGGTTTTCTATGCTTTTCTTGGTGATATGTAAGTAAATTTCTGCAAAAATTCTTGATTGAATGGTTGTATTATTATTTCTTGCATATGTTGTTATAAATTTGCTGAATAAACCCTAGGTGACAAGCACACATAGTAGGTCCTTGTCTCATGTCCCCATTAAGAGATTTTCCAGCCATTGTTTGAAGAGGGAAGAGCCTAGCCATAACTACACTCTTCTTTTCTCTTCATTTGCCAGCCATTTTTATTTTTCAAGCTAAGAATAAGGAGACACATCAGAGCCTATTTCTTCTACACTTTGATGGGCCATTTTTTCTAGGGTTTGCTGGTAAAGCCTTGCTGTAGCAACACCTTGCTTTTCAAACCCTGTTGTCTGTCTTTTCCATTGAGTTAAGGAAGGAGGAGAGAGCACCAAGGCCTAGTTCCCCTACACCAAGGTGAGCCTCTCTCCCCTAGGGTTTTGACTTTGAGGCCTTGCCCTAGCAACACCTCAAAGCTTCACCTTCTAGTCCTTAGCCGTACTTTCTTTTTGATCCTTTAGCTCCTACGTCCTCTACTTTTGACTCCATTAACCCTAAGGCACTGATCTAAAGACCTCTTGTCTTGAGTGAACTTGATCACAACAACTCTTAAAAATTTGAATGAAACCCTAACTGCTAACCCTAGCTTAGAAACTAACCTAACTAACCTATTGTTGCCGTTATCTCTAGCTTTAAACATCATTTGTGCAGCTAACATTTCTCTTATAAGCAATTGAATGGTGGTTTAAAGGCATTAATTGAATGAAGTGTTGATTGTTACATTTGAATGCCACGTTTTTCTTAGCATTTATTGAAGAAGTGACATTATATATCATTGCTATTTTATAAACATTGACTTCGTCAATATTTATTATCCAATTGCTTATATGTGCATCAGATAGTCATTGATTTATATGAAGTACTAACCAAGTGAGCAAGCTTGCATATATAAGTTTATTGTTGCTTTGTCTTAGGCATGTGTATATCTCTTATTGGTTATACTTTATTATTGGTTGTTAGCCGGACTATCTGCTCGGTGGTGACTTGTGAGGGGGGAAACTTATCATTGTCTTATAATCCTTTGTCTTCTCAAAACCCTAGGTCACCGGAGATGTCTCCCCTGGGCCTTACCTCCCTAAACAAAAAGAACCATCCCATTGAGGTGACATTGGGTGGGATTGGTTCCAGTTGCGCCAGTTTGCCTCTCCAATATCTAGCATTTTGTCCTTGCTACAAATTGCGCGATAACATTTTGGCGCCGTTGCCGGGGAACACTGAGTCAAAACTTCCTCAAGACGACAACCTTTTCGGTAAGCCTTGACTTTAGAGTCTTCATATTACAAGCTTACCTGACGAATCCACCTTAGGTGTTTTCCCTTATCTTTTGATAGTTTCAAAAAAACTATCTGGCTCCACAAGATGTAAGGAGGTACAATAATCCTCCTCTATCCTTCAGAAGAAAGCCTCCCCGAAACTCTTCCGTTGTAAAATCACTTTTTCGAGTTAATCTTCCTTTAAAACCCATGTCTAGCTCTCAGACTGCAACAACAAACCCAACTAACAACCAAAGACAATGGTCATCCACTCTTTTCATACCACTAGACATGTCAGCCATACCTGGCTACCTTAGGCAAATGCCACCCAAGTATGAAAAGTGGTTGCCTAAGTTTATTGGTACTGATGCAATCAGTGCCGAAGAACACATGAGCAACTTTTGGGCATTTTTATAGCTTCATCCTGTTAGTGATGATGCCGAAGAATTAGTCATGAAGTTGTTCTCTACTACCCTCCTTGATGCCTCAAGGCGTTGGTACCTAAGCCTTGATCCTGACGATGGTATTAAAACCATGGACAAACTATAAGAAGCTTATCTCAAAATATGGATTATCAAAGAAGACCCCAACATGATCCTTACTAGGTTGAACTCCCTTTGGAAACATGAGAATGAATCTATTCGGGAATTCCATACTAGGTTTGAAACCTTGTTACAAAATATCCCTACAAGGCATCATCCAAGGGATGATTATCTTGTCCATATCTACACCAAATCTTTTTCTGGCCAACTGGGGTATCTTCTCAGGGACAAAAACCCCCAATCAGTCCAATAAACTCAATAGTTGGCTACTGAGATTGAGGGGAACCTCCATTCTTCTAAGATTGAGCCTTTTGCAAATCCAAGGGGGAAAATAGACACCAAACCAAAGATAGTCCACTATCCCGAGCCCACTTCAGACCTTTGTTCCAGTATTGCAAAATTACAAGATTCAATGGATGGTATCATAAATAATCAAGAACTAATGATGAGTAGAATTGTCAACTTGGAGAGATCCCAGAGCCAATCCCCTAGGGTCTCGTACAAAGTTCAATTTAAAAAGGGAAACCAATTTTACAAACCAAAGAATGAGAAGGAAGTTCCAAACACCCTAGCTCCTACAAACGTTGTGGATGAAAACCATTGGTTCTTAGAGTGCAGTGAAGCACATTGGGAGCATGAACGCCCTTACAACAATGATGGCCATCAACAAGTGAAAAATATAGGCCACGTCATGGAAGACCCTCAAATAAATATCATCGTTGCAGAGCATTAAGAGGGCATGAAAGAAGCAACTAGGTTGGCTAGAATGGCGGTAATAAACAACCTAGGCCAGGAATCAAAAGAAAAATTGAAGAAGAAAGAGTTCCAGGTGTATAGAAGAAAGAAGCTGAGCCAACCTACCGTTGAACAAACAAAACCCCCATTCTTGGATGTACCTCTTCCTAAGACATCCAAGACTGAAAGGGTTGACTTGAACCTTGACTTTGAAGGGGCGTTATCCAAGATGCATGTAACTATCCCTTTGAAATAAGTCATCAAGGTGCCATCTGTCAAAGAATGATTTGACAACTTTTTTCAAGGATCAGATGGACCCATGGACCCCCCTATCATGTTGCAAGCTGATCACTTCAGGGTCAAGTACGATGAACATCCCCCCTTCTTCATGACCTTGATAATGAATAACAAGAGCCTTAATACTACATGCTAGACACAGGGGCCGATGCCAACATGATGTCTCTCAAGGTCATGCAACAATTGGGCCTGAAAGTCACACGACCTTAGAAAAATGTGCGTGGTTTTGAATCTAAGGCCATACCCACACATGGGGTGATCGAGAATGTCGAAGTTTTCCTTAAATAATACCTCGAAAAGGTCATCCACATAGACATAGTGGTTGTGGATATCCCAGATGTGTGGGGTATGCTATTGTGTAGGAAGTTTGCCTCAAACTTGGGAGGAAATCTTGAGATGAACCTCACTTATCTGAACATACCCTTGAAAGATGAAACTGTTGGTCGTCTCCAGAATGTGCCTGTGACTACAACTCATGTGCAAGAGCCTAGTGATTCCAACAAAGATGACAAGGCACATGATGAGATCATACAAAATCTTCATAAGTATTCTCTAGAAGATATGCCTTTTGCAACATAAGAAGAATTTTATCAGATTAAATGGCCCAAGAAAGAGGAATACCAACAACTCCTAGAGAAGTTCAAACGCAAGGAAATTGGGACTGTGAAGATACTAAATAAAGCAGAAGATGATGTACAGATCTATCCGTCCCAACATGAAGTATTAACAGCAGAATCTCACCCTCCTCCCTCTTCACAATACACTAGGGTCATCCAAGGGACAACCAAATACAAGATCAAGAAGTACAAGAAAGGGGACGTAGTGTGTATGTGGGATACCTAGAAAGGAGAGCCAACCAATGTCAAGGGAAGCACTCAATCATGACTCAGACCTTTCAAGGTTGGAAGGGAAAAAGTTGATGACTCCTACTATTTGTCCACTTTGGAAGGAAGAAGGCGTCCATTACCGATCAATGGGCACCTCCTCAAACCCCACCAAGGTGGGGCAACCTGACTTCACGGGTAAGTGTAGGTAAGTAGGAATTCTTGCATTCGTGTATTATACCATTTGCATTGCATGTTAGTTTTCTTTCACATTTACATTATTGATTGTTTTATTTCAGTCTATATATATTTATATATGCTGGGGTGGCATTACCACCCCAATTGGTTACTGATGTTTCTATTGAGATCGAGCAGGTAAACAGGTTATGCCAGATATGATGAGGTTCTCATGCGCTCTACGGTGAGCACATGTCCCCAAGTTGGAGCTAGATGTTATCCCCCACTTTTAGCGATAACTAGGATATCATGTCTCGAGGCCCATAGGTCCTAGACATGGAGTACCGAGAGTAGGATTGAATTTAGCATGGCCCTGGAGGGCCCACCTTTTCTTTCTTCCAACACCTTTACCTTGTCAACAACAACAACATCCATCACCATCGGCTTGGTCTTGTGTCAGAGATGTTTCTTGCTCCATGAGGTAATTAGTTCGGGTATCATGGTATGTGTCACTTTGATCATCAAAACCCTTGAATATGTGCATTTGATTCCTTTTGTTTCTAACAAATGCTTGGATCTTACACTTACCCACTTGACCATGTTTGGGGGGATTGACAGGATGCCCTATTAAGCCTATGTCCTTAGGTTTGTGGTTTGCCACTAGGGGGGATTTCTGAAAAGCCATTGTCTGCTCCCTTCACAACACCAATTTTTCATCTTGCTTCCCGCTCACCTATCCCATTCCACTTGTCCAGGCACTGGGTTGACCTATTTTCAGGATTGCACCTTATCTCATGGGAAGAAGGGGATAAAGGCCCAGAAGGTAAAAGCAAGCTGGTAAAAAATAAAAGCCAAGAATAAAACTTCGAAATGCTTCGCTAGGATAGGGGGTCTCATCACGAGCCAACATATTAGGTCCATAGGTACCTAGCAGTATGCCATTACCACCAGCTGGTTACCATGCTAGGGTGGTGACTCTTGGTTGCATGGCCAAGAAAAAGGGGGTCTCATCACGAGCCAACCTTCTCATTTATGTGAAAGTACTTGTGGGTAATGTTGTCACCACTAGTCACTATGCCAGGGAAGTGTCCCCTGATTAGCCTCTTGAAGAAAAAAGGAATATAAAAATAAAAGAATAAAAAGTAAGAATAAAAGGCATGAATGAGCTTGGAAAAATTTGCATCCAGGACAGGTGCAGCTCACCTTCTACAAAGGCACCCACAGGTAAAAATTTTCATCCTCTGCCCTCACTGCACCCACCTACTTGGACATCCCTTGACCACATCACGCACTTACATGGCTTGGATGAGGTCTCTTCCGGAAATTTTCCTCTTCTAGTGGACACTAGCCCAATAGGATGCCCTGTCATTTTCTCCAAATTTGCATTGCAGGCTTGTGTAATGTCTTTGAGCTTTTGACTGATGTATTAGGGATTTTATGCACATGTTTAATAATATTGATGATGATATGTGATTGACATTGCTATGATCCCTGTGACTGATGAGCCCATGGAGGGCGTAGCTGTTGATGTGCAAGATCATGCCCAATGGACATGTACCATTTGGACCGGTACACATGGGGATATGATCAGTTAGGACCTCCATGGGGATGAAGATCCCATCAGGTGGATGCTGAGACCCCATCAGGGGGTAGAGACAGGACATATATGGATCAACGGCTTTGCACCAGAGTAGAGGAGGACGTTCCACCAGATCCACCTTGAAAGAGCTTGGACTAGGGGGATTGGCCCTTTTCAGTGGAATGTTGGCCTTGGAAGGCCTAGGACGTCACCCATGAAGTCCATGACATCATCCTTGCTTCATGGACGTTTTGGCAGATGGACTGTGCAGTTTGTGTTGATTAAGGTTGGTTGTCATTGATGTCAACCCTTGAAGAAAGACCCGTAGCACAAAGTTTTGGGTAATGGACCCAATAGTGTTTGATGTAAATACGACTCATTATTTTTTTGTCATGGTTGATAAGAAGTAAATATGGAT
>SNQJ01S0000148.1:0-16890 GCA_010110895.2 Picea sitchensis
CTTCTGATTTTGTAAGGGCCTCCCCATAGGCTGTCAAATTTCTTGTGCATACCAGGTTTCTCTTTTCTTTTGTCCCACAAGAGTACAAGATCTCCTTCAACGAAACTTTTGCCTTTGGCTTTGTGGTCAAAAGTGCTCTTTACCTTCCCTTGGTTCATTACCATCTGTCCCAAGGCATTCCTTCGAGTCTCATCTAATTCTATCAGCTGGTTTATTCTCCCTTGGATCGCTTCTGGATCTGTGTCATATTGTTGTACAAATTGGAGAATGGGGATTTGGAGATTTACTGGGAGTTTTGCTTCAAGTCCATACACCAGCTCAAAAGGAGTTTTCCCTGTGGAGGTTTTTTTTGTTATTCGATCCGCCCATACTGCATACTTTAATTTGCTATCCCATGACTTCTTATTTTCTTCAACAACCTTCTTTAGAATATTCATGAGATTCTTGTTGGTTCATTTGGCTAGTCCATTTCCTTGTGGGTAATAATTCGAGGAATGAGATAGGGTAATGCCAGATTTGAAACAAAATTCTACCAGGGCATAAGAACTAAAATCTTTGGCATTATCCATGGTGATCTTGGAAGGAATCCAAAACCTCGTTATGATTCGATCTTCCAAGAAGTTCATGACAACTTCTTCAGTGGCTTTCTTTGTAGGAACCGATTCAACCCATCTGGTGAAATAGTCTGTAGCTATCAAAATCCATCGATATCCATTACTCGAATTGTCCTTGAATTCACCGATAAAATCCAGGCCCCACTGTTGAAAAGGTGCTTCTACCACCACTGGTTTCAAAGGCTGGGATGGGAGCTTTGGTTTGCCTGTGAAGTATTGGCAAGGTTGACATGACCGAACGTGTTGATAAGTATCTGAAAAAAGGGTCGGCCAATAATAACCTGCCCTCAAGATTTTGTGGGCAGTGGTATGTGCAGCAAAATGTCCACCGCAGTATCCAGAGTGTAATTCCTTCAAGATCTTCCTTGCCTCATCCTTGTTCACACATCGAAGTATAACGCCATCGGGATTCTTCCATCCAAGTCCATTTTCTGCTAAGCAGTATTTCATGGCCTTCAACCTCAAAGCTCTCCTTTTGTGATCAACCAGGTGATCAGGACATGACAAGTTCTTTAAATAATAGACTATGTCAGAATACCACTCATCATGTTCCAATTCATTGACTATTACATTTACCTGCTCATTCTCACCGATCTGTATAGCTTCTTGATTGCTTTCAGTCAGCATCTGGGCCAAGCCTTGTCCCTTTATTATCTTGGTGGGTTTTATCTCTAAGTCATATTCCTGGATTTTTGAAACCCACTTTCCCTGAGTTCCCATACAGTCTCGTTGTGACAAAACATCCTTCACAGCTGGATACGGGACATAAGCCTTGATCTTATTATAACCGACATAATTTCTGAAATGTTGGAGGGACTTAACCAAAGCATAAGCCTGCTTTTCTGTGATGGTATAGTTCAATTTTGAATCTCTCAGGACTTTTCTCATAAAGGCCACAGGATGTTCGAAGTTTTCAGCATCCTTCTGCATCAATACCCCTACAATGGTGTCCTGGGACGCAAATGAGAAAATGATGAAATCTCGTGAAAAATCAGGACTGATCAAAACCGGGGCTTGAGAAATGGCGTTCTTGATATCTTCGAAAGATTTGTCAGTCTCTTTTCCCCATCTGAAAGCAACATCCTTCTTTAGCAAATCACTTAAAGGTTTTATCCTTTCGGCAAAGTTGGGCAAGAATCTGCGGATGAATTTGATTTTTCCAAGAAAGGACTGCAGGGCCTTTTTGTTGACTGGAGGACAGACATATTTTATTGATTGGACTCGTTCAGAGTCAATGGACACTCCTCCCAGTGAGGCCACGTGTCCCAATAATTTTCCTTCATCAATCTCGAAAATAGACTTTTTAGGGTTTAGTGAGATGCCATACTTCCTACATCGCTCAAAACAAATTCTAAGGTGGGAGAGATTATCTTTTCTTTCCTTAGACACCATAGTGAGGTCATCTTGATATATCTCAATGATCTTTTGTATGAGGTCTCTAAAGGCATAGTCCATTTCTCTTTGAAAAGTTGCCCCTGCATTCATAAGACCAAACGACATTCTCAAGTACATAAATGTTCCCCAGGGCATAGTAAATGCAGTCTTGAGTTGATCTTCCCTTTTGAGTAAAACTTGGTTGTATCCCGAGAATCCATCCAACATTGACATCATTCCTTCTCCTGTGACTCACTGGAGTAGATGTTCCATGTTTGGGAGAGGATAATTGTCCTTTAATGACATCTGGTTGAGGTTGCGGAAATCAACACATAGGCGGATGTCTCCATTCTTCTTACGGACAACCACTAGATTTGACATCCAAGAAGAATACCTGATCGGGGCTATGATACCTACGTCAACCATCTTCTAGAGTTCCTTTTGTATCTGCCCTGCCAGCTTCGAGTTGATGTGCCTCAACTTTTGTCGAAAATGTTTGGCTCCTTCAATCAAAGGTATAGTGTGTTGGATAACGTCTCCTCTATAGGCCTTCAATTCATTATAGTTCCAGGAAAAGATATCTATGAATTCCTTGATGAGGTCATGTATTGCTCTCCTTTATTTCTCGGTAGTCCCCTTTCCTATCTTGACTACTCTTGGATCCATTTCAGTACCAATGTTGAACTCCAGGGCTTCCTCAGCCTGCTTGTTGGTTCTTTTCCCTTTGAAAACATCATGTCTGTCAAAAAGATTCTCCAGAGGAATACAACCTTTCGGCAAGGTGTTGTTTTGCAGGTTGATGACTTCCAAGTCCATAGAATCAACCAGGAAATTTATTTGTGTATCTGTGAATTCTTTGTTATTTTCCATGAATCTGATAATTTGATCATCATCTTCAAAAACTTGCCAGTGCTCTAGATTGTCAGGAATAGAAGGTTTAAAGAGGACCTCCATCTTTCACTTATCATGAATAGGTCCTTCACACGGTTGCAAAGTGGATGCTGAGACGGCCAGAGCATCTGCCACATGGTTTTCTTCTCGAGGGACAGCTTCAAGTGGTATCCTTTTGAAAGTCTTCGAAATACTTTGGGCTACATCTCGATACTTCTTTATTTTTTCATTCTTAGTTGCAAACCTCATTAGAACCTGTGAAACGATGAGTTATGAAACACCTTTTACTTCTAGGATTGTAGCCCCTTTGTCAATGGCCAGGTTGAGTCCCAAAATCAGAGCTTCATATTCAGCCATATTATTGGTGCAACTGAACTCCAATCTATATGAATGATAGAAAAATTCACCTGAAGGAGCTATCAAGACTTTTTCTGCACCTGATCCAACATTCGAGTGTGAGCCGTCAAATTCCAGCGTGCAGATTCCTTTTGTTTCCTCGACTGTGTCCATATCCAATTTTCCTTCTTGAATGAACCAATCACTTAGACTATTTTTGATACATAAAAGTTGATCATATATTTCATCGGGGTCTTCAACTGGTGAACCAACAAAGGGTTCATTGTGAACGGTATAATGTCCTCCTTCAAGATGAGGAATGATGGATTTAGACTGTTCTCTGTGAATGCTTCCACCCAAATGTGCAATAAGGTCATCACAAATGATGATCCCAAACTTATTAATATCATCCACAACGATTACATCAATCCAGAAAGGAGCGTCAGGGCAAGAGTCAAAAGCTACCTCAAGATCTTTAATGGCTCCCTTTACAAAATCGTCCTTGGTTTTTGTTTGCGAGATTTTCAGGCCCAATTGTCGCATGACCTCTTTTGTCATTATGTTGTCTTTGGATTTCGGGTGCAGAAGACAATTGTGGAGGAGAAGATCATTGACTCGGAGAGAGACATAAAAGGGTTTGAAATCACGATTCTTTGGAATTGGATCTCCCACTTGATGGATGAAGAGAGAAAAGTCTTGTACGGGATTCAGGTCCAAACCCTTGGATGCATCACCAACTTCTTCCTTTGGATGGCTCTTCTTTAAAGGAGGCTCTTGGGAAGAGGTATCACTCAGAGAAAGGCTCCATTTCCTCTTGGTAGGAGCTAATTCGATTTGGAGGACACTTGGATTTTCAGGCTCCGGCATAGGCTCATCACCTGGATCCCACGGTTCACAGTTCATGTTTCTTTCTTCAATAAAGTCATCAAAATTAAGATTTCTTTCAATCTCAAAAGCCATTTCTTGTGCTTCCTCCAAGGTTGTTGGTGATCGGTCCTTAACTCTGAATTGCAAGGTTCCTTCAAAAGAGGACAAGTAGTGATCGATGATAGCTTGCTCTGAACCAACTTTTGATCGGATATTTTTTAGGGCTAGATTAAACCTATTAGTAAACTCTCTTATACTTTCACAAGGTCCTTTGCAAATGTCGGAGTACTGAAGAAAAATATCTTGCAGATGTTCTTTGTCACACCACCTCACTCTAAAAGCCTTTTGCAGCTCTTCAATGTTCTTTATGTTTTTTTTAGGGATTTGATCAACCCACCCCTTAGTTTCTTCTACAAGGGAGCTCGCAAAGAGTTTCATGAAAACGTCAGGGTGATCTTGACCATCCAGGTGAAATTCAAATCTATCGCAAAACTGGGTCCACTGTGAATTTCCAGAAGTTTCTTTTCCTGAAAAGAAAGGTAGCCAGGACTGTGCATCTATAGGCACATCATGTTCTCCACCTTGGATGTTACTGAAGTCAAAACATTTATAACTCTTCGAGTGAGACCATTTATGAGGATTTGGATTGACAGAAGGTACAGGGTTTGTTATAGTGGTGGTTGTGATAGTAGCAGGATTTGAATACAATTTTTCGCTACGGGTAGTCATGTTTAAAGGAAGTCTCTTTCCAAAGAGTGACTTGACAACAGGTGAGTTAGCAGGAGGCTTCCTTCTGAAAGTTAGAGGAGGGTTATTGAACCTCCTTCTGGTTTGTGGAGTCGCCAGATAGTTTCCCTGAAACTACCAAAGAATAGGGGAAAAGGTAGTGGAGTTGCCAGGTAAGCTTACATGAAAGGCTTCTGAAACAAGGCTTATCAAAGGTTTTTCGTTGAGGAAAATAGACTTAGTGTTCCCCAGCAACGACGCCAAAATGTTATCGCACAGTTTGTAGGAAAGGTTTAAGTAGCTTGAAGGCAAGGCTCAAACTGGCATAACAGGAGCTTCCCCACCCACTGTCACCTCGATGGGGAGCTCTTTCTATTCAGGGTGGCTAATCCCAAGGGAGACGTCCCTAGTAATCTGGGGTTCTGAAAGGTTTTAAAGTCTAATGGAGCAAGATGAGGGTTTCCTTTCACAGATTACTGCCCAAAGAGATATTCAAAGATGAAGGTACTCCACTTAAAAGGGCACCTGTTTGCGAGACAAGGCAAATGAAACTAAAACTTGCAAGCAAGTGGTTAGTACTTCATAAATAGATGATTATCTTCAATATATATATGAGCAATGATAAATGTAATTATTGACAAAGTCAATGATTGCAAATAAAGAGAATGGCATATAATATTACTTCTTCAATAAATACAAAATGATAAAGGCATTCAATGTTTAATATCAATCCTTTATTATCACAATGCAATAAATATGCTCATATATAAATATTGTTGCTGCGTCACTATACAATTTAAGGGTGATGTCAGCCCTAGTTCTAGGTTAGTTTTGAAGACAATGAGAATAACGTTTTGCTAATTTAACTTATGAGAATGATCAACAACTCAAAGTCTATCAATGGATGACAATACCACAACGTTTTAAGCCAAACAAGAGTTCAAAATACGTATGACGTCATCTTAGGGTTAGGTTTAGGTTAGCTAGAAAATAAAGTGAACGTTTTTCCTTTTAAGCCAATGAAATCTCTCAACACTTGTATGTCTATTAATGGATGACTCAGCCACAACTTTTATGCTAAGCAAAGGTTACAAAGAGGCAAGACGTCATCAACTAGCTAGGGTTAGTATGACGCTAGGGTTAGTTAGGGTTTCAATTCAAGAGTGTTTGAAAGATTCTTTTGAGAACAAAGAGCTCAACGTTGCAATTTTAGACTAGTGCCTTGGGTGAATGGAGTCAAATAGAGAGAGACTAAAGGCTTGAAAGGAATTAAACCTAAGGACGAGAGAGTTAGGTTTAATGGTGCTACAATGGCAGGGCCACCAAATCAAAACCCTAAGGGGAGGAGGCTCATTCCGATGTAGCTAAATCTAGGCCTCTTGCTCCTCCCTCTTTCCTTAAGACTCTTTGGAAAAGACGGCTAGCTATAAAACATAAATCTATGGTTGAAAAGTGTTGTTTGGGGGCAAGGATTTTCAAACCCTAGGTGTAAAATTAATTAGGCCTAGGACGTCTTCTTTCTTCAATTTATGTTTCAAACTAACTCAAGAAAAAGAGGAACTAGTGTAGCAATGGCTAGGCTAGGTTCTTCTTAATCAAATGGCTAATCAATATTTTATCATGGGTACATGAAGCAAGGACCTACTTGTGTTCTTTCTCCCTAGGGTTTCAATGATTAAGCAAAATAGTAATAATGTAACCATAAAATTAAGATATTCTACCTACAACCATTCAATCAAGAAGTTTTGCATGCAAAATATACTTACAAATCAATGAAGAGCCAAATCAAACCCTAGTTGTAACACCTTCCAATGATAAAAACACCATATGCATGCCAAGATAATCCTTCCAATAGTAGAGCCTCAACTCCAAGATCCAAAATATGAGAGACAAAAGACTAAAGAGTATCTCTCACAAGGAGAAAGTTGTGTTATGCTAAAATGAGGTTGAACGTCCTCAATATATATCATCCAAATGAACTAATTTACAAATAGGTCATTAAAACAACCGACAAGGCTGACTTAACAATATTCCATTATTTGTCACATTAAATGCTAAAATGTCAAAGTAAGAGCTAAAGGGAGACGATGGGGCCCCTCGCGGGGAGATGTTGGCCTTTTTGGGCATCATCCGTATCCAGGAAGGCGTTGGCCCCTTGGGGGCTCCTGCAACTTGCCACATGTTCCAAACAAGCCCAGCACGCTGCCATCTTCTCCAGAAAACATCTAGCCTGTCCTGGGTTGTGTCCTATCCATCAAGGCCATCATCCCATACGGTGATCCCCCCTTGGGTCAAATATCTTCCATAGTGTCCTGGTGAGGGCGCCCTTCTATCTTCTTCATGCTAGGGCTCATCATGGCGTTGTCCAACCTCTGCCATCCCAGCAACCATCGTGGGCTCTTATTATGGAGGTCGAGCTAATCATCTCCCCATGTGTATGAGTCCTACATTACATCCCGAGTATAGTCCTCCACATCAACAAAGACTCCCTCCATGGGCTCACTCAGTCGAGATCATAGCAATGTAAATCATATTTCATTATTAAAGTTATCAAATATATACATGATCTAACATATCATCTAAGAGCTCAAGATATTACACAAATATACTATACAAAGTTAAGGAAACCAACAGAACAACCTAGTGGGCTAATACCCACACCAAGATATGGAAAGTTTCCTCGAAGGATGATTCATTCAAGCCTCACATGTTTTATGCGGTGATATGGTTTTAGGGATGTCCGATCACCAAGTAAGACCAAGGAAAGTATGCGTCTGTGGTTTTCTAACTTTGTAGGAGGTGAGTTGTACCGATCATGGATGCATTTTTTTTTTCCAAAGCCTTTTATTGCCTCATCTTTCTTTTATTGATTTTGTTTCTTTTATGAGTCGACCAAAGGACAGCGACTTGGCTTGGTGGCTAGAGTGACGTTACCACTAAGTATAGCCATTAGAAATGGTAGGCTCATTGATGAGACCCCCTTTCTTGGCATACAACCAAGGTCAACTGCCAGCTTGTTTGACCGGATAGTGTAATGTCATACTGCTATTTACCTATGAACATAATGGGTCATTTCGTGATGAGACCTCCCATCCTCTTAGTTTAGTCTTGTTTTGTTATTATTATTTTTCTTAGGGTCCACGCTGGTTTCTTATCAAGAGGCTTTTGGCCTTCGGGGGATCCCTTGGGTGAAGCATCTCTAGGTTTCCATTTCCTGGATTTTGTCTCTTACCGACTTTTTTTACCCTTTGGGCCTTTAGCCTTCTTCCCACAAGACAATATGTAACCCTCAAAGGTCATCCCTAATGGCGGACTAGGGGAATGGGATGGATGGCGGGGTATAAGATGTAAAGATGATGAGATGGTGGGAGCGGACGTGGCTCTTCAAAATCCCAGCAATTGTTAACCAAAACCCATGAATATCATGTTGGTAAGTCACCCAATCAATCACCCCAATATTGGTCAACTGGATTAGTGTAAGACCCAAGTAGTCATCCAGTAGAAAGGGAACCTAATGCATATATATAAAGAGTTTATAACAATCAAATATGACATACCATGATACCTCGGACAATTACCTCATGGAGCAAAGGAGTCCTCTCAGATGCAAACCCAAGACGGTGGTGATGGGCCTTCTTGCTAACGGGACAAAGTGCAGTGGACCAGTGGTGATGGAAACTGCTACTGCTAACAGGACAAGTCTGGTGGAGAAGAAGAAAGATGGGCCCTCCAGGGCCATGCTCAAGTCAATCCCGCTCTCGGTACTCCATGTCTAGGACCATGTGGGACTTGAGACATGATCTCCTAGTTATCCCTAGATATTGGGGATAACAGTGCTCACCCACTAAAATGTGTGATCGCATGACACGTGCCCTCTCTGGATCTAATGACCAAAATCAATTCAATCCTTCAGAGGCCTGGGCTCCTCGCAACCCACTTCTCTCTGAAGTGCTCGACCTCTAGAACTCTATATCTGGTGCCACATGTTCCCTACAAATAGTGTAAATTCTAACCTTTTACAATATCTACTGCAAACAGATATTCAGAAAAAGAACAGAAAATATACAATGGAAAGTACAAATATTAGATAGAGATTTTTCCCCTGGAAACCCAAACCGGGAAAACCAACATATTCTATATTATTCATGGTGATACATTGTTTACAATACAATATACATATAGGAGCCAACAGCATCCAAAACCCTAACCCAATAACCTGGATTAGTCCAAAACCCTAATTCCTTAACCGGAAATAGAAAACCATCAGCAAAAACCATTTTCCAAAAAATCACCTAAATACATGACATGTTTCCTGAGGCAGGTGTCAGGACGAAATATTCTGAACTTGAAGACTTCAAAGGGATTTGACCCTTGACGTCCGCTTGCCATTGCTCCTTTGCTCGAACTCTGATAAAACACCCTTTTACCTTAGAATATTTTTGACACTTTTGAAGTGTTTCGGCCCTTATGCACTCCTTGAAAGGGACTTCCAATAGAGAATTGATATACTCAAATGAGTATATGTGTGCACTCCTTGCGTAGCCTCTGTAACACACCTCTATCTCTCCTGAGCTTCAGAGTATTTCCTGACTCCTAGTCTGTGCGCTCCTTCCGTGGGCACTATGTGCTATAGTCTTCTCTTCTTATCCCTCTATGCACTTTGCCTCCTTGTTGATAAAGGATCTTCAATGATTTCAAAGGATCGACCCTTTAAGTTTCTTCTGCAAGTTAATTGCTTGGCCTCCACCTGCACTACTTCTCCTGATCTTGAACTTGCTTTAGAATTTAAAAGGGCTCAACCCTTTGAACATTTCTCCCCTGCAAGGCTGTCATCTTAGCCTCCACTTGTGTTCCTGAGCTTTGAATAAATTCAAGGGAATTCATCTCTGGCACACACCTGTTGGATCATGTTTTCATTGATTAAAAATTGTAAGTCATTTTCTAAATTACCGTTCCCTTTGGGAAAAAATATATTTTCATGAGGTGAGGAATATAAATCTCAACAGTTTAGAATTGTACGTGTTCCAACATTCATTATGTCAAGTGAAGTCATTGATATATGATGCATAGATGAAGATGGATCGATGTGGTTTCATTGATATATGATACATAGATGAAGATGAATTGATGCATTAATGTTCATGGGTTATTCCAATATGGATTGATGTAAAGATGAATCATTGTTTTTTTGTCATGTTTTATAGGAAGTACAAATGGATGAACTCCAAATTGGTCCCCTTATAGTGAAATCCCTCATGGGAAGACGCTTTGCGATTAAGTTATCCTAGAAGTATGGTTAGAGAACCCATGCTTAATTGTGGAATAATGAGATGAAGATCAGTGAATTTGTTAGTGAAACTATCCTATATGGATAGTTCTTGTCATTCCATTTCCGATGGTATGTGGAACGTCACATAAATCCTCACGGTTTTAGAGTTATGGCCTTATGAAGTTGGAGGACCCTCATATGATGGCTAGAAGCCCCAAAAGGTCAAAGAAGTCAAAGTGCTTACAAAGAAGAAATTATTTAAATAATAAAGTGAAGTGATAAAGTCAAAGAGGATTATTTAAATAATAAAGTAAATGGAGAACTTTCTAATTATGGAAAGTGGTTACAAGAGGGTTAACCCTAAAATGAGGAAAGTGGGTTAAGTGGACAAGTGGTTATTGGATATATGGACAAGTGGAAAATTGGACAAAGTTGGACATAAGTGACTATGTGGACAAAGTGGCCAAGAAGATGCTTCTAAGGAAGTTACTTGGAGAGTATAAATAAGAGGCAAGGGTCTCTTGTAAAAATATCTCTTGAGCATATACTAAAGATCTATTCTGAGAGAGAGATTGACTGGAGGATCGTATGGATGCATCAAAGTTTTCTTAAGTCTGATATCTTGACGGTGAATGTTTTGAAAGTTAATAAACCCCAGTTTTTGAAGGAGTACTCGAGTAGCAGTGGGCCAAATCAGGTGCATACGCGGGCTGCGGTGAGCCAGAGCGCGTACACACACGCGCTGAAGGAGTTCAGAGCACGTAAAGTTGGAGGAAGTCATGAATACTTGAGTATGAGTTGGTGCCAGGTTCTTTAAGGATGAAGCAAGTTCCAGATCTTCATTCTATGGGCTCAGATCTGCCATAAACGTTCTGGTATGGTTACATAGTTGTCCTAATGGATAGTCTTGCTTATTGTATGGTGAATTATTAAGGCATTCTTGGTATGGTTGTTGTGATATGGTTATGTTGGTTGATTGATAGAGTGAGAAGCACTCTTATGATTCAGTACTGATATGGTTGCCACAGTATACCGATTACTTATGATTGAGTGACATTCATATTGTATGGTTGAGGAGCATGAGTAAGTTGTTGGAGAGAATAGATGTGTTGTGATTGGTTATGGTAAAGATTGGACAGTGAAGGGCAGAAGAGGATGTGACAGAGTATGAAAAATATATGAGTTTTCATGGAGAGAGAAAACCCTAGATCTTAAGGAGGCATACACAGGTTGCAGTACAGATAGTTTGCGTACATACATGAGTTCTACTACTGGTAGGGTGCGTACATACGCATGTTGCACTACTGACAGATCGTGTACATGTTGATAGATTGGTATCTGTTGAGGATTGAATCCTCTTCTCAGTTGGTGCTGAGTTGTGTAAGCTGAGTCTTACATTGCATAGTTGGTGCTCTTGTGGAGTTGTAACTCTAGTCGGTTATTGTTGATAAACACAAGGATTGTAGTCCATAATAAAAATAAAATTCTACATACATCTTGTGTTCATTGTGTTTCTTGTGTTGATGACTTGTTGATGATATATGATGTTGTTATCTTTTTATGATATATGTTCACATACAAATGATTATAAATGACAGTAATGAGTGATGAGTAAATGGTGATTGTTAACTAAGGATTTTTGTGAAGGGAAGTTGAAAAAGATCCCTACATCGATTCACCCGCCCCCCTCTCAGTTTGGTCGGTGTGTCCAACAATTGGTATCAGAGAAGGACTTCACTATAAGCCTTCACAAGCTTGGAGGAGATCCATGGACACACAAATGGATGATGAATTTCCAATCCTTGATAAGAAAAATTATTCAAGATGGAGAATATAAATGAAAGTTCATTTGAAGGAAAAAGGAATGGGTGTTTGGAAAGTAGCCATTGGTGGATCAATTCCCTTGAAGAACAAGTCAAAGTTTGCAACTCAAAGGGAAGAAAAAAAGAATGATGCATTGGCTCTCAAGACCATTCTTAGTGGACTCTCAAGTTCTATCAAAGAAAGAATGGGACAATGCACTTCCGCCAAGGATCTATGGCTAAAGCTAGAGAAGAAATACCAAGTCAAAAAGGAAGACACAAAATACAACTCCATCAAGAACAATGAAGGTAAAGAATCTCCAAAAACCTCTGATTGCAATGATTCTAAATGTGATGATGTTGAATGTTTCTCTACATGTGAGGAAGTAGATATAGAAATAGTTTGTGAAGAATCAAATGATGATTATCCCATGGAAGAAGTAGAAGAAGAACTTTCAAAGATTAAAAATAAAGTTGATTGGGGTCTATATGAATACAACTATGACCATAGTTATATATACTATAGCTATATTTCGGAGAAAAATAAAAGGTTTCTTGAAAAGAATCAAAAGCATATTTTGAAACTAAAGAAAATGCTCAAGGAACAAGAAGAAAGTAAGAAGTCTCAATTAGAAGAAAAAGAAGAATAGATCAAATGACTAAAGAATGAAATAGAAGAAAACAAGAAGGTAGATGATGAGATTAGAAAAATTCTTGAAGTTAATATCCATCTCAAGACCCAAATTGAAGAAGCCAAAAGGGTAGAGGAATTACTAAAGAATCAAGGAAATGAAAAGGAAGAGTCATTTCATAAGTTGGAAGTTGAAGTTGTTGATATTAGAAAGAAAGTACAGAAGTCAAACAAATTATTGAATAGATCAACAATCTTGAATGAGATCATGGATAGTCAAAGATCACCAAATGATAAATCAGGTCTTGGATACAACAAAGAAGCTACACATGTTGAAGCAAGCACCTCAAAGAATCATGAGGTAAGTCCCTCACTCTCAAAGGATGGAAATAATGTTGCAAGTCAACCATCTACACAAGGCAAGGAAAGTTTCAAAAGAACAAAGAAAGGAAGACATCAAGAAGCCATATTTACACCTCAAAGAAGAGAGACACCTTCAAGATGCACACCAAAGAAAAGGTATGAAAATGTTTTTCATGGTCACTGTTACTCATGTAATGAATATGGTCGCAAAGCTTTGGAACGTAGATATTATGCAAGGAGAGATATTGAAATATTTCATAACACCCTAAGGTATTGGATATGTAATCAGGTAGGACACATTGATGCTCATTGTCACACCATGAGATGTTACAGTTGTAGTGGATTTGGCCACAAATCCCAAGATTGTTGGAACACAAGAAGACAACCCATGAGAAGTGATTCATATAGCATGAATATAAGAATTCATGAAGTTAGGAAGGAAGACATTTTTGAAAAGATGGAAGCTCAGAGTTTTAGTTCTGAGAAGCTAGGAAACCTTTGGAAGTGGGAGAAGAAGACTGATCAATCATAACAGAGTGGCATCCTTAAGGGAAGCTCAAGTTTGAAATCTTCTGAAGAATGTAAGGGTTACATTGGTAACAGTCGCGTACATACGCGATCTAGCCTATTAATAGTTCGTGTACATACGCGAGCTATATGTAGAACATGTCACATACATGTGGTAAAATCCTTGGGTAGTAGCCTATGCAAATGGGTTGCAGCTTGATGAGATGGTATAACTTTTGTTACAGGGTTTGACATGGTTTTTTGCAGGGTCTGACATGGTTTGTTGTAGGTTTTCATGATTATATGTTGGCATACATAATTGTTGTATGTATGGTGGTGACATATGGTTGCGTGTTGAAAGTCTATCATTGATGCATGGTACTAACCCTAGAGTGTGGATTGAGACACTTTTTCTGTTGAGGAACAATGTTGGTTGTGACAGTGAAGTTACAACACATTGGTTATGAGATATATCATGATGATGCTAGCTAGAGATGTCATTAATCTATTGAGGCACACTTCTAGTACATGTATTTTTGGATGCTTAGTATTTATTGTAGTGAATGGAGGTTGAGGAAGATCTATTATGATACATTGGCTGGTACATATTTGAGTCCCATTGATATATCTTATGATGTATTGTTGGAGGCATATTTGTTGGATATATTGGTACATGCTTTTGGCATGTTTTTGAGCTACATATTGGGACATGTAGTTGATGAGTTGATGAGGTAGTCATGTTGTGCATCATTGATGAGTCATAGCTTGATCTATAGTTGATGCATGATTGCCACATGTTTTATGGTGGATATGTCATACATGTACGAGGACACATCTTGATTGTAGTTCATCTTGTTGTGGTGTGGTGCATGGTTGATGGGCTTGATTGGTAAAAGTGGTGATATAGGTTTAGTGCAATGTTGATTCACTCATAGATGGTATATGGGGGATAGTACTTGACTAAAGGACATTGTTACACATTATTTTGGTCACTCTGGTGATGTCTCTATAGTTATGTGTTCAGGCTCTCATAAGGACCTTTTGCCTGAGAAAAGTGATTGTTGTCTTCTTCTACAAATCATATTTTTAAGATGAGTTCGCAGGCTGCATGTATTGTAGGGTGTGAAAACCCTAATTCTCGCAGGCTACTCTATACTTGGATTGCGAGATGTTCGTAGTTTCCTCTATAAGCAGGGTGTGAACCTGCTTCAAATCTTAAAAGGGAGAAGAGGTTACGAAGGTTCTAGAAGAGGATCTTCTAAAAAATGAGTTGGCATTGGCATGGTTGGAATCCTACTGAATTCTCATATTTAGTGGGATCATCCTCATCCCCTTAACCATCTCTCCTTCTCCTATATAATGAAAGGTTTCTCAAGGAAGAGGTTAAGCAAGATTGAATAGAGAATTTATGAAAGAATAGATTCAGAATTGTGTGAGGATTCATGTTTGAATTGATGCTTGAGGCCTCTAATTGTCCATCAAGCCATAGTGGATATTCTTCATGCAAGTGTGGAGAAAGTGTGTGTGTTGGAGCAAAGGACCACTGAAAGGAAGCTTGCGACATCAAGGTAATCTGGTTGTATCTTCTACTTTCATTTAATATAATACAGTGGTATGTCCCTTTCCCATAAAATAACTCTTATTTTATTACATGACTCCTTGATCACATGTTTAGGTCTTCATTGAATGTATTATTGTTGCTTTCACCTTGGTCGGTTTGTATCGTTGTAGATCTGATATCACAAGGCTACCAAAGCGAAGCAAGGACAACAAAGACATAAGGAAGTGATATCTAAAGGTATGTCACTTATTCCTTCTTCAATGACAAATTCAATGATTGTAACTTAGGGGAAGCGTCATGTCCTCTCCTGTTTTTTTCTAGATCTAGGTGGATCTATGGAGATCTGTTAGTGTCCGCATATACCGATTTATCCTATAACAAAATTGGCAACTCCACTAGGGAAACGACTCATTTTGTGGTTTTTGTTGGCCATTTTCTCTTAGCCTACTCTTTTTCACTTCCAACCAGTCTCTAAGTCTGTGGGAGATCCATATAGACTCTCTGGACCTAGAAGTTCACTAAACATTTTTGACCTATTTTCAAATTTTCCTTGACTACAAACAGTCTCACACTGTACCTCTCTATAGCCTACGACAACCATTGATTTTCGCACCCTAATGTTCAGTCCAGTGCAACCTTCTCACACCCTGCCAATGTCTCGACCGCGAGAATTCCTAATTTTCACACTATACCCCACTACTAGGCTGCGAACGCATTTGTAAAAGTTTTGGATTAGGTATTCTTATCTTTTTGATGCCCAGATTTGTTTATTTACCTGGGAAGAACTTCGTTTTCCAGTGTTTGACTGTTTCTTGACTTCAAATCTTGCGGTTGATTGGTTTTCGGAGATCGAAAACTCGTCTTAATCATTTTTTCCAGTTTTTACTTCTTGACCTTTTATCAACAAGGGTATGATCTTTGATTCTGAGATCTGAGTGCTTGTTTGGTCAAAAGTCTTTGATTGAATTAAAAATTGGGATTAATTGTTCTTTTAGATTGCTTGTTGCTTGGAAAGTTCTTTGTCCATGTGCATTTGAAGAGACCTTTTCTTGTAAATTATTTATTTTTATCTCCATTGAAAGATCGATTTGGGTGTTTGTTGAGTATTTTATTTTCATTGGGTTCTTACCCCTTCTTAGTTCCATCCCTATTTTTTGGTTTCTAAAAAAAAAATTAAAATTAAGTCTTTTTATTTTAAGCAATCATTTATTCAGAAAATATTGGCGTTAAAAATATTGAAAGAGAATGACTAGTGAATTTACATTCTCAATGATTGTTTGCTACTACATTTAAAAAGAGAATTGTATATCGTAGTTTGCATTGTTCCAGAAAACTCCTTTTTCCCTGCTATAGATAGAATTCATCGAATGACAGTTTGTATCATTCATTTCTATTTACACATTGTTGGGTCAAAGTCTTACACAACATCAGTTTCATTTCTATCTCCCTCTTGAGTAACAACAACCTTTAATAATATTGCGCAACTTTAAAATTCAACTAGTAACATTTTCTAGGGCTCTTTTGCACCAACATTAGCTAGGCTAGAGCTTCGGAATAGGCAGTGAGACACACTCTCCCAAGCGCAAAACACACAATAGTATCTTGTGATAGGGAGTGTCGAATTCCATTTGCACATTTTGTCCTGGGAAGCCCTTCTCACACAAGGGTCAAACCTGAGGTCGCATTGAGATTGACAAAATTACTCACCCTGCTTTGTTGATCTTAGTGTAGAGATTGCACGTATTACAGGGGTCTCTTGAAGGTATACCCACAATTATGAGTGGAAGCCTCTCAAGTTGATTTCAGGCTAGATACCCTGCCCTTGTGTGTGGATCAGACTTTCGACTATTTCCCCAGGCATCTTTGTTATTTGTGGTAACTTTAGTAGCCTATCTTCTTAGAGTCTTACACAAGGTGACTGTGGAGGGGTAAGTCTTCACAGTACCTGG
>SNQJ01S0000148.1:16940-39490 GCA_010110895.2 Picea sitchensis
TCACAGTACCTGGAATCGACGTTGGCCAAACTCACTCGGGCTCCTTGGAGGGTATACCCACGATTATGTGTTGGAGCTTCCACTAGGGTGTAAGTCCATTAAGCAGGTCATCGACGTAAATTTTCCACCCTAGCCCAACCTCTTCTTGTCTCGACATCACGATGTTGGATTTCATCACCAACTAGTGACTTAGGAATAGGAAGGTCTTGTTTGCTTGGTTTTGATTCTGAGATTTTACTAGTGCGTGTTGTTTGTTTCCATAAGTTGGCCATAGAATTTCTTTCGTAATATTTTAGCTCGATCACCATTGACCCTCCATGCCGCTCACGTAGAATGAAAGGACTACCCCCAGAAGATCTGGAAGGTTCTCAACCCTTTCCTACCAACTCACTGGAGGGATCTTCTCAACAGAGTGAAGTCCAAGACATTGCCACTCCATGAGTGGAAAGAACTAACTCTTTAGAACAATTCTGAATTACAGATTCTCGAGAGGGCTTGTGACTTCCTCCCAACTCTGTGAGACGTATTGTTCGAGTGAAGTCATCCAGAGAAATTGTTGTTGAGTCTTATGAATTACCAACCGAACCTTTCATAGGCCCTGAAGGTCAGGATCCTTTTTGGAATACTAGCATTTTTAGACGGGATCTCTTTGGCTCAGGAGCAGACGTTGATATCACTGTCACACCTGAGTTTCCCTAAACATTTGATCCAGATGCGATACCTTTTACTACTACCTATTATTTCCTTGGCTCAGACGCTCATCCAACCAACCATATCTTGACTATCCCCCTCCAAATGGCCCATTATACAATGGTCCCAGATACTATGAATGGTCACAAAGATTTGGAATGTAGATATTATGCAAGGAGAGATAGTGAAAGATTTCATAACACCCTAAGGTGTTGGATATGTAATCAAGTAGGACACGTTGCTTCTCATTGTCACACCATGAGATGCTACAGTTGTAGTGGATTTGGCCACAAATCCTAGGAATGTTGGAACACAAGAAGACAACCCATGAGAAGTGCTTCATATAGCATGAATAGAAGAAATCATGAAGTTAGGAAGGAAGACATTTTTTAAAAGATGGAAGCTCAGAGTTTAAGTTCTGAGAAGCTAGGAAACCACCTTAATAAGTGGGTGAAGAATACTGAACAACCAAAGCATAATGTCATCCTTAAGGGAAGCTCAAGTTTGAAATATTATGAAGAATACGTGGGTTACATTAGTATGTTCACGGCATTGCATACCTTGAGATGACCTATTAATGGAGTGGTGTACATCATTAGTGACCTATTAATAGATGGGTACGTGTACATACGTGAGCTGACCTATTAATAGGTCGTGTACATATGCAAGCTATCTGTACAAGAAGTCACGTACATGTGGTAAAATCCTTGGATAGTAGGCTATGCAAATGGGTTGCGGCTTAATGTGATGGTATAACTTCTGTTACGGGGTCTGACATGGTTTGTTGCAGGTTTTCATGATTATATGTTGTCATACATAATTGTTGTATGTATGGTGGTGACATATGGTTGAGTGTTTAAATTCTATCCTTGATGAATGGTACTAACCCTAGAGTGTGAATTGAGACACTTTTTTCTGTTGAATAACAATGTTGGTTGTGACAATGAAGTTACGACACATTGGTTATGAGATATATCATGATGATGCTAGCTAGAGATGTCATTAATCTATTGAGGCACACTTCTAGTACATGTATTTTTGGATGCTTAGTATTTGTTGTAGTGAATGGAGGTTGAGGAAGATCTATTATGATACATTGGCTGGTACATATTTGAGTCCCATTGATATATCTTATGATGTATTGTTGGAGGCATATTTGTTGGATATATTGGTACATGCTTTTGGCATGTTTTTTAGCTACATATTGGGACATGTAGTTGATGAGTTGATTAGGTAGTCATGTTGTGCATCATTGATGAGTCATAGCTTGATCTATAGTTGATGCATGATTGCCACATTTTTTATGGTGGATATGTCATTACAAGGACACATCTTGATTGTAGTTCATCTTGTTGTGGTGTGGTGCATGGTTGATGCACTTGATTGGTACAAGTGGTGATATAGGTTTAGTGCAATGTTGTTGCACTCATAGATGGTATATGGGGGATAGTACTTGACTAAAGGACATTGTTACACATTATTTTGGTCACTCTGGTGATGTCTCTATAGTTATGTGTTCAGGCTCTCATAAGGACCTTTTGCCTAAGAAAAGTGATGGTTGTCTTCTTCTACAAAACATATTTTTAAGATGAGTTCCTGGGCTGCATGTATTGTAGGGTGTGAAAACCCTGATTCTCGCAGGCTACTCTATACTTGGATTGCGAGGTGTTCGCAGTTTGCTCTATAAGCAAGGTGCGAACCTCCTTCAAAGCTTAAAAGGGAGAAGAGGTTACGAAGGTTCTAGAAGAGGATCTTCTAGAAAATGAGTTGGCATTCACATGGTTGGAATCCTACTGAATTCTCAGATTTAGTGGGATCATCCTCATCCCCTTAACCATCTCTCCTTATCCTATATAATGAAAGGTTTCTCAAGGAAGAGGTTAAGCAAGATTGAATAGAGAATTGATGAAAGAATAGATTCAGAATTGTGTGAGGAATAATGTTTGAATTGATTCTTGAGGCCTCTATTTGTCCATCAAACCATAGTGCATATTATTCATGCAAGTGTGTGTTTTGGAATGAAGGACCACTGAAAGGAAGCTTGCGACATCAAGAAAATCTGGTTGTATCTTCTACTTTCATTTAATATAATACAGTGGTATGTCCCTTTCCCATAAAATCACTCTTATTTTATTACATGACTCCTTGATCACATGTTTAGGTCTTCATTGAATGTATTGTTGTTGCTTTCACCTTGGTCGGTTTGTGTCGTTGTAGATCTGATATCACAAGGCTACCAAAGCGAAGCACGAACAATAAATACATAAGGAAGTGATATCTAAAGGTATGTCACTTATTCCTTCTTCAATGACAAATTCAATGATTGTAACTTAGGGGAAGCGTCATGTTTTGTTCTAGATCTAGGTGGATCTATGGAGATTTTTTAGTGTCCGCATATACCGATTTATCCTATAACAAAATTGGTGACTCCACTGGGGAAACGACTCATTTTTTGGTTTTTGTTGTCCATTTTCTCTTAGCCTACTCTTTTTCATTTCCGACCAGTCTCTGAGTCTGTGGGAGATCCATATAGACTCTCTGGACCTAGAAGTTCACTCAAAATTTTTGACCTTTTTGCAAATTTTCCTTGACTACAAACAGTCTCGCACTGTACCTCTCTATAGCCTGCAAGAACCATTGATTTTCGCACCCTACTGTTCAGTCCAATGCAACCTTCTCGCACCCTTCCAGTGTCTTGACTGTGAGAATTCTTATTTTTCGCACTGTACCCCACTACTAGACTGCGAAGGCATTTGTAAAAGTTTTGGATTAGGTCTTCTTGTATTTTTGATGCCTAGATTTGTTTGTTTACCTGGGAAGAACTTCGTTTTCCAGTGTTTGACTATTTCTTGACTTCAAATCTTGCGGTTGATTAGTTTTCGGAGATCGAAAACTCTTCTTAATAATTTTTTCCAGTTTTTACTTCTTGAACTTTTATCAACAAGGGTATAATCTTTGATTTTGAGATCTGAGTGCTTGTTTTGTCAAAAGTATTGGACTGAATTAAAAGTTGGGATTAATTGTTCTTTTAGATTGCTTGCTACTTGGAAAGTTCTTTGTCCATGTGCATTTGAAGAGACCTTTTATTGTCAATTTTTTTATTTTTATCTCCGTTGAAAGATCGATTTGGGTTTTTGTTGAGTATTTTATTTTCATTGGTTGCTTACCTCTTCTTAGTTCCAACCCTATTTTTTGGTTTCTAAAAAAAAAAAAAAATTAAAGTCTTTTTCTTTTAAGCAATCATTTATTCAGAAAATATTGGCGTTAAAATATTGAAAGAGAATGAATAGTGAATTTACATTGTCAATGATTGTTTGGTACTACATTTAAAAAGAGAATTGTATATCGTAGTTTGCATTGTTCCAGAAAACTCCTTTTTCCCTGATGTAGATAGAATTCATCGAACAAAAGTTTGTATCATTCATTTCTATTTAAACATTGTTGGGTCAAAGTCTTACACAACATCGGTTTCATTTATGTCTCCCTCTTGAGTAACAACAACCTTTAATAATATTGTGCAACTTTAAAATTCAACTAAGAACATTTTCTAGAGCTCTTTTGCACCAACATTAGCTAGGCTAGAGCTTTGGAATAGGCAGTGAGACACACTCTCCCAAGCACAAAACACATAATATTATCTTGTGATAGGGAGTGTCAAATTCCATTTGCAACATTTTGTCCTAGGAAGCCCTTCTCACACAAGGGTCAAACCTGAGGTCGCATTGAGATTGATAGAGTTACTCACCCTGCTTTGTTGATCTCGGTGTAGAGATTGCACGTATTATAGGGGTCGCTTGAAGGTATACCCACAATTATGAGTGGAAGCCTCTCAAGTTCATTTTGGGCTAGATACCCTGCCCTTGCATGTGGATCGAACTGTCGACTATTTCTCGATGCATCATTGTTGTTTGTGGTAACTTTAGTAGCCTATCTTCTTAGAGTCTTACACAAGGTGACTGTGGAGGGGTAAGTCTTCACAGTACCTGGAATCGACGTTGGCCAGACTCACTTAGGCTCCTTGGAGGGTATACCCACGATTATGTGTGGGAGCTTGCACCAGGGTGTAAGTCCGTTAAGCAGGTCGTCAACGTAATGTTTCCACCCTAGCCTAGCCTCTTCTTGTCTCGACGTCACGATGTTGGATTTCATCACCAACTAGTGACTTCAGAATAGGAAGGTCTTGTTTGCTTGGTTTTGATTCCTAGATTTTATTAGCGTGTGTTGTTTGTTTCCATAAGTTGGCCATAGAATTTCTTTCGTAAGATTTTAGCTCGATCACCATTGACCCTCTACGCCACTGACGTAGAATGCAAGGACTTCCCCCAGAAGATCTGGAAGGTTCTCAACCCTTGCCTACCAACTCACTAGAGGGCTCTCCTCAACAGAGTGAAGTCCAAGACATTGCCACTCCACGAGTGGAAAGAACTGACTCTTTAGAAAAATTTTGAATTATAGATTCTCGAGAGGGCTTGTGACTTCCTCCCGACTCTGTGAGACATATTGTTCGAGTGAATTCATCCAGAGAAATTGTTGTTGAGTCTTATGAATTACCAACCGAACCTTTCACAGGCCCTAAAGGTCAGGATCCTTTTTGGACTACTAGCATTTTTAGACGGGATCCCTTTGGCTCGAGAGCAGGCATCTATATCACTATCACACCTGAGTTGTTCGAAACATATGATCCAGATGCGATACCTTTTACTACTACCTATTATTTCCCTGGTTCATACGCTCAGTCAGCCGAGCATATCTTGACTATCTCCCTCCAAATGGCCCATTATACAATTGTCCTAGATACTAGGAATATTCACACCGGGAATATGGTGGCTATCCAATCTCCCATTGGCACACCTAGACCTACCTCGTCCCTTCCCCCCGGATATAATCCGTCGAATGCTTCTATTCTCATTCCTACAGAAATCCCATTTGGGACTCCTGGCATTTCCACTCCTTCTGGGCGCCATCTTGTTCCTGGTTTTATTCTGACACTTCTGCGACTCCCTTCCAAAGGATCTCTTCCATCCCCTATCGGAGGAACTGAACCTAGTGGCACCACCAAGTCTTTCACACCTAATTACCAGATTCTTGTTGGTGGACTATTTCACCCTGGAGGCCAAACACAATACCCTTTTGGAGGTCAAATCCCAATTGGGACGCAACCCCCGATTGGGGGGAAACCCCCACCTACCCCACCCTATGAACAGAACATACCTGCAACCTTGGCCTAGTATTGGAACCATCTTATCCAAAATAATCCTCAATTGACTAGGGGGAAACAACCTCAAGCTAGCTCTTTCATGCTTCCTAGTACATGCCAACCATATCCAGGTCCATCTAGTCCCATTTGGGGCTTGAACGCTCGACCCAACGTCCTTATTCAAGGGAACAACACTAACCAATACAACCTTATAAATTACATGCCTCCACACCAACAACCGAATCTGCCTGGATCTTCGCATTATATGCATATTGCTTACGATCCTACTGGTATGCCTATGGGACTTCCTCCCCAAAGTCACCAATACCCCATGTGAATAGACAGTTAACCTTCTTAGCCACCCTGGACCTCCCTGATCTATCTAGAATTTTAAATGATCCTATCAGTCACTCTCCTCAATGACTCGTCATACCGGCCAAACTACCATCAGACATTCCTAAGTTCGAAGGTAAACCGGGAGAGGACCCGAATAATCATGTAATAACTTTCCACCTTTGGTGTTCATCCAACTCTTTGATGGATGACTCTATTCGATTACGTATTTTTCAATGAACTCTCATGGGTTCTGCCGCGAAGTGGTATATATAATTACCATGAGGTTTCTTCACTGACTTTAACACCCCCGCCATGGATTTCCTCACCCACTACCAGTTACCGATCCGTTACGAAACGGGAACTGAAATTTTGAGTTCTTTCAAACAAACCAAAGCCACTCATATCTCTGATCACATTCATGAGTGGCGACGGAGCCGACGTCTCATCAAACTCGAGATTCCCGATCAGTTACTGGCAGAATGGTTCATGAAATCATTCGTGAATGACATTTCTCATGACATCGCCATGGGTGGAGTTGTCATAGAAGGACAAGCGATTAGTCGTGCTCAATACCTTGACCTCGTTTACTCATAAACAAGTACTCTTTACAATTTACTCCCTAATGCACCTCATCCTTCTACTACTGCTACTTCAACTACTCTTGTTGCTTGTCATGCGGCTGATGGTGTGATTGGCACTTTCCATTCCCAACCCCACTCCGCACAAGCCTCTACCACAAACCCCAAGTCTATTGCTTCTAATGTTCAACATGCTTCATCTCCTACTCCTCCCGCCGGCAAGAATTCTGACGTGAACTTTGTTCAATCTACCCCTGCTGGAAAGAATAAATCAAAAAAAGGGAAGGGTAAGAATAAGGAGGATAAAAATAATCTGCAATCTGAGAAGACCAAAACACAACCTGTTGACGATAAGGATAAGCGCAAACCCTGATACCCTTGTCTTATCTGTGGTGATGATCACTACACTAAGGATTGTCCAAGATGAGTCGAGGTTACTAAGTTCCTTCAAGGGAAACCGAAAACACCTACCCCGGTCGTGTTGTCACAACCCTTCCCTTCTCAATAGCAGGCCCAATTGGTCATTCATGACCAACCTTCCCCCTCCACTACATCCTATGTATTCATGTGTACAAGTGATTCAAAGAAGAATGAAATCACACTTACAACTCGAGCCAAAGATTATTCTTCCTCCAAAAAGAAGGTTGATGAAATACCTCCTTCGTTGGTCCAACCATCTCCCTCGACTCCACCTACCGATGGTCCTCTTCATATCGAACGACCGAACCTAGATACAGTTCTTCGCCCTACCCCAAAAGGTGTTGCTCGAAAGTCTTCTTTCAATCCTCATGCGAGTGCTGCCCAGAACTACAATATTGTAGAAGATCTGGCCCAATCACTGTCAGCGATGTCAACCCTCGAAGTCCTTCAGAGTTTTCCTACACAACGGAAGGAACTGTTGAAATCCATTGGTGGAATCAACCCTACGGATACAAATTTAAACATTTTTGACTTGGAAGATCACATTCCAAGGTTACACCCTCAACTCGCATTCCAAATACAAGTTATTGTCTCCGACAAGAACATTTGTAGAACATTTATTGATGAGGGTGCCTCGATGTGTGTCATGTCTATCACCTACTGGAAATCCATCAGCTCTCCTCCCTTAACCGAATCACACAACATGCTCAAAGCCTTTAATGGCTCTGGATTTAAGCCTTACAGTGTCCTCCCTTCATTGCCTATTACATTAGAAATCAAAAAGTTGAACATTGAAGTTGAGGTCTTTGACGCTCCTCTCGATTACAACCTTCTACTTGGTCTTAGCTGGATCGATTCCATGCGTGTAGTTGCGTCCACTCTTTTCCGTGTCGTATGTTTACCACATCAGGGAAAAGTAATTACAGTGTACCAATTGGCCTTCTTTAACTCTGATACACGTACCAGCAACGTACCTTTCATTGCAAAAACACCCCCTGGATATGATAATGTCGGTGTGGGTCTACTTAGAGATTCCTCTTTGATGGGTACTTTCCCCATTCCACCACCCGATGTTCCACATCCGTTTGTCGCCTCGATCAACATGTTTTCCACCTTTGTTTGAGAAACCCTTGTGTCTTATGACCCCTGGATAGTACCCAACCACGGTGATCATCTTCTCTATGGCGACCAAATGCCTTTGAGTCCGGTCGAATCCGCTTATCAAGCCATTCAATCAACAACCCCTTCTATCCCCTCTCTTGCTGATCTATCTCCGGATCCATTCCGTGTCATTTTTCCTACAGACGAGATGATTATGCCTGTTATGTCCATGGAAGATACCCCTTGGGATGATGGACATCATCGTTCCATTCTCTTCCTAGAACAACACACCATTGAGAGTTACCAACGGATCTCGACTCCATCGACCGTTGTTGTCATTTCTACCATTCCCTAGTCTACACACGATGTGTTCTACGAAGGGAACTTAAGTAATATCTCACCCACCATCCCCCTCGACATATCCATTAAACCTAGAGTTGTCGAAAATGTGCATATCAAAGCTTCGTGTTCCAATGACGAAGTTCTCACCTACAAGTCTCTTTTTCAAGAATTATGTGACGTCTTCCCATGGAGCTATGAAGAAATGTCGGGTATTGACCCCAACATTGTTGTACATGAGATTAAGACATACCTGGGAACTAAACCCATCCGACAATGACTTCATCCGGTCCACCCACGTAAAGCAGCTGCTATCAAGCTTGAAGTTGAGAAAATTCTTAAAGATGGAATTTTTACCCTGTGGCTCTAACTGACTGGGTTTCCAATCTTGTTCTGGTTAACAAGAAATAAGGTACGATCCGCGTGTGCATTGATTATAGGGATATTAACAAAGCTTGTACTAAATACAACTTTCCCACCCCCTTCGTTGACAAGATCATCGACGATTGTGCCGGGAGTGAAATCTTCTCTTTGATGGATGGTTTCTCTGGATATAATCAAATCAATATCGTACCCTCCGACCAACATAAGACCGCTTTTATTTGTCCTTGGGGCACTTTTGCCTACCGAAAAATACCCTTTGGTTTAAATAATTCCGACACGACTTTTAAATGTGCTATGTCTTATGCCTTTCATGATATAAAGCACATTGTCCAACCATATCTCGATGACCTGTCGACTCATTCCATGCACCATGTAGATCATCCAACACACCTCCGAGCCATTTTCCTTCACTGTCGGTTTTACCGTATATGCTTAAACCCGCACAAATGTGTTTTTTGTGTAGAATCTGGCCGACTTGTAGGCTTTATTGTTTCACGTCAAGGGATCAGGGTAGATCCTCTTAAGGTTGAGGAGATTCTTAATCTCCCTCCTCCTTCCTCACTTTTCCATCTACAAAGTTTTCAAGGGAAGGCAAACTTGCTACGTCATTTCATCCCAAACTACGTTGAGTTAACCCTTGGATTTACTCGACTGCTCAAGAAAGGTTCTGAGTTTGTATGGGATACCACTGCCAACAAAGCTTTCAATGCTTTAAAACTGACTTTAACCCATACCCCACTACTTTTTCCACCCAATTACAATCGATATTATTTCCTATATCTCGCAGCCTCAAACTATACCATTGCTATGGTTCTAGTCCAGGAGGATGATTCTCATGATGAATATGTCATTTATTATTTGAGTCGGAGTCTCATGACTACCAAAGACAAGTATTTACATGTTGAAAAATTGGCCTTGGCAGCTGTACAAGTTGTCCAACGATTTCGACACTATATCCTTTTACACAAGACTACTGTGATTTCCAACTACAACCCTATGCAGCACATTCTTACACGCCAATTGCTAGGGGGGAAATACTCCAAATGGATCGTAATACTCCAGGAGTTTGACTTAGAATTTGAACGTGCTAAAACCAAGAAATCCTTGGTGTTTGTCGAATTGATATGTGACCTTCCCTGTTATGAGATGAAAAATGTAGCAGAGGATTCATTACCCGATGAATTCCTTTTTCTAATCAGTTTCGATGACCTTTGGTATGGGGATATCATTATATATCTCCAGACTTAGACTTTCCAGCCCAATTTGTCTAGCACCGACCGTCGTCAAATACGTTACCAAGCCCGTTAGTATATTATCCTCGGTGATACTCTTTATCATCGTGGGATTGACTCCGTTTTTCGCCGATGCTTCGCATTTGACGAAGCCAAGAAATCCTTGAATGACTGTCATTTTGGAGCATGTGGTGGTCACATTTCTGGGTATGCTACTGCCCAAAATATCTTACGAGCTGGGTATTTTTTACGTTCTTTATTCAAAGATTGTATTCTCACTGTCCAAAAATGCCACGCTTGCCAAACATACAACAACAAAATACTATCACACCCTGCTCCTCTACACCCTGTAGTCTTTGTTGGAGCTTTTGTGAAATGGGGTATCAATTTCATGACATGTCACCCTCACTGAGCCGAGGGGCATGGATACATTATTGTAGCCATAGATTATTTTACAAAATGGGTCGAAGCGATGCCTACATTTGATAATACCGGAAAGACTGTAGCACTATTCATATTCAATCACATCATTGCTTGGTTTGGCGTTCCTCAAGCTATTGTTACTAATCACAGTAGCCACTTTAGAAACTTCATGATGTCAGAACTCACCAAAAAAGTTGGGTCTTCGCCATGAAAACTCAACACCCTATTACCCACAAGCCAATGGCCAGGTTGAAGCAATAAACAAAGTCCTCATTACCATGATTCGACGAATGATAGGGATTCACAAAACTAGTTGGCACACGATGTTGTGTTCAGCATTGTGGGCTTACCAGACATCCGTCAAGTCTGCTACCAGGTTTACACCTTTCCAGTTAGTTTATGGTCTAGAATCCATCTTGCCGATTGAATGTGAGATACCATATCTAAAGCTAGTCGTTGAACTTCTCCCAAACACTTATGCTAAAGAAGAACATTTGTTCTATCTTATGCAGCTGGACGAAACCCGTCGTGATGCCACCCTAGTTATAGAAACCCAGAAGAAACGCGTCAAATCCCAATACGACAAACATGTCAAACCACGTGTTTTCTCTGAAGGTGATCAATTTCTCCTTTACGAACAAGATCAAGATTTTCTAGGAGCCGGAAAATTTGAGGCTATGTGGTGAGGTCCTTATATCGTCAGACGAGTGTTGGAGAAAGGAGCCTACGAGTTAGTGGACTACGATGGTATCCCTTTAAGTGAACCCAAAAATGGGCTTTACTTAAAGAAGTACTATGCTTAGATCATCTGTGAATGAGTGCCTGTATTTTATTGTATCATACCCTTGTGTGTTACTTTAGTGTGCTTTTTCGTTATTTGGTTTCTACCCTCGACCGCTTACCTTGCATTGTTCTTGGTTTCCATATGTCGGAGTCTTCGCTACCCCACATTGGCTTCACCAATGATGCTAGTCATAGTACTCAGAACCTAGATTCTGCGGCATGGGCAATTTATGCACCTACAAATGAACTTATCAGTCTACGAGGTGTCTGCCTCAGTTGCGCAACCAATAATATCGTAGAATATAGCATCGTCATCGAATTGTTGACTGATGCTATTTCACTTGGTATCTGCCACCTGGTTATACGAATTGATTCACAGCTAGTAGTGCTACAATTAAGAAATGTCTATGATATCTGAAGTCCTACTTTATTGCGGGTATATCTACGAATTCACCTCTTGGAATGTTATTTTGATTATATTGAATATCAACACATTCCTAGATGTCTAAATACATTGAATGATGCTTTAGCTAATTATGTGTTAGACAGACATCTGAGACATTTATAAAACCAATCACACATCACATGTATTATACAAAACAAAATAAGCCGGTAGAAGTCACATATATATTTATAACGATCAAAATTTTTACAAAAAAAAATTTCCATAGACCAAAATATCAAAATATGAAGCCCATGGCTTCTACAATGTAGCATCACGGATGATGATCACGGTAAAATACAACTGCTCGAACTACCCTACAGAGCAGTCGACTAAACAAACATCGAAATGCCCTTATGGGACCGAACCACTCCTTCCCAGGGTTCGTTAAACATACTCCGAGGGACTCGTCCGAAGGATGAGCTTACATAAACAAGCATATGTTATCCTCCTCAAGCTTGTGTAAAAATAAAGAGGTACTCGCCAGAAATGGTGGGGGAACTTTTGGGAAAGGGATATGCCTTCGCATTTGTATTAGTGGCAGTAAGTGTCACTCTTGAACATGACACCCCCTGTTCGTCCATTGAATCTAGGTTTGGAAATCCATTTGTCTCTCGTCTGACTTGCTACAAGGTCATATCTTGGGTCGTCTTTGAGTCAACGCTGCCAATACCATTGTCGTGTCATTCATATGTTTAAGAGAAGTCCAAACAATCCCTCCATTGAGTCGGCCATCTGCAGTTGTCAATTCTTACCATGTCAGCCTTCCCTATGTTCGTTTCAAATCATATTCATACTTTGACTTACCCTAAAAATCTGTTACTTATTTTGTGTCATTGATGGGGGATACATCAAGGCCCTCCTGTGATGAGTCTTTTTCCGTTGAATCCAACTCATTATTCGGGAATAAGACTTAGGAATCATTTAGTACCTTAGAACCTGCATGCCTTAATGGTAGGTCTCTTTGCTTTCGACACTGGACTCACATCATTGGTCCCTGATCGAGAGATTCCGCCGAGTGTTCGACTTCAACTCATTTATTCACATTCATTTGGATTGTACTTAGGTACCTTGGGATTCATTGACATCAATGGTGATTTCCCTCGCACTTGTTAATGGTTTTTATCAATGACCAGTAATCAAGTGGTTTGTACCCTGTTCGAATTCAACACATGTAATCACATGGCTAGATTCATACTTTCAGATGACGGGATTGAAGACCCTGGGTCTCATATTTTTGTTCTAGGTTGCGATGGAGTATTTATGATTTGTATCGACACATAGATCCACTTTTTATGTCGTGTGGCTATGTCCTAATCTGAGTCTTCTAACACATAGATCCACAGTGTATTCATGGTGGTTATGTAGCATTTTGATGACATGGATCCATGGTGTATGATTCGTGGCCATGGCCTACATTTGTGATTTCATTCATTTGTGGTCTGAGCATGGGAATTCCTACCTCGGAACTGGTATTATATTTTGCAGATGCTTGATTGTTTGCAGGTTTCCGATTAGGTGTGATCCTTGTTTCTGACACACACATGCATTTTACAAACTATTTCGGTTGTCACGAGTTCCAGCCTCATACTTTGGGGGGCATTCTGTTACACATTATTTTGGTCACTCTGGTGATGTCTCTACAATTATGTGTTCAGGATCTCATAAGGACCTTTTGCCTGAGAAAAGTGACTATTATCTTCTTCTACAAAACATATTTTTAAGATGAGTTCGCAGGCTGCATGTATTGTAGGGTGAAAAAACCCTAATTTTCGCAGGCTACTCTATACTTGGATTGTGAGGTGTTTACAGTTTTCTCTATAAGCAAGGTGCGAACCTGCTTCAAATATTAAAAGGGAGAAGAGGTTACGAAGGTTCTAGAAGAGGATCTTATAGAAAATGAGTTGGTTTTCGCATGTTTGGCATCCTACTGACTTCTCAGATTTAGTGGGATCATCCTCATCCCCTTAACCATCTCTCCTTCTCCTATATAATGAAATGTTTCTCAAGGAAGAGGTTAAGAAAGATTGAATAGAGAATTGATGAAACAATAGATTCAGAATTGTGTGAGGAATATTGTTTGAATTGATGATTGAGGCCTCTATTTGTCCATCAAGCCATAGTGGATCTTCTTCATGCAAGTGTGGAGCAAGTGTGTGTGTTGGAACGAAGGACCACTGAAAGGAATCTTGCGACATCAAGGCAATCTGGTTGTATCTTCTACTTTCATTTAAAATAATACAATGGTATGTCCCTTTCCCATAAAATCACTCTTATTTTATTACATGATTCCTTGATCACATGTTTAGGTCTTCATTGTATGTAATATTGTTGCTTTCACCTTGGTCGATTTGTGTCGTTGTAGATCTAATATTACAAGCCTAACAAAGCGAAGCAGGGACAACAAAGACATAAGGAAGTCATATCTAAAGGTATGTCACTTACTCCTTCTTCAATGACAAATTCAATGATTGTAACTTAGGGGAAGCGTCATGTCCTATCCTATTTTGTTCTAGATCTAGGTGGATCTAGGGAGATCTGTTAGTGTCCGCATATACCGATTTATCCTATAACAGACATCATTGGTATTGCTTGTTTAGCATATAATTCAGCATAAAAAATACAATATCTTTGTACCATTTTGAATAAACATACTTGTTGTTTATCAATGAATTTATTTCTTCAATCTGGACAGAAGAGTCATGTGTCATGTCTGAAAGATGGTATAACCCAACTACTTTGCAATTATATTTTGTCATTAATTTGGTGAGGCCTTTCCCTTTTATCAGCTGAGTAGGATTTATGGTGAGATCGTATTCCAAGATTTTGGTGATCCATTTCCCTCGCTTTCCTTCACAATCAGGCTGAACCAATATTTCTTTGACTACAATGCTTGGGACATAAGCTGTAATTTTAGATTGAAGAACATATACTCTGAAGGATTTTAAATCCTTTACCAAGGCATAGGCCTGCTTTTCTATTAAATCATACTTCAATTCAGAGTGTCTAAGGGTTTTTCTAAAGAAGGAGTTAGGTTGCTCGTATCCTTGCTCATTTCTCTGCAGAAGAACAACAGCTATGGTGTTCTTTGATGCAAATGAAAAAATCATGAATTCTTTGGAGTAATCTGGGCTAACTAGAACAGGGGCCTGAACGATTGCCTATTTGATCCTTTCAAAGGATTCTCTCGCCTCTGGTATCCACTTAATTTCTGCATCCTTTTTCAACATATCAGTGATGTACTTGACAATTTCTGCAAAGTTAGGTATAAACCTCCTTAAGAAATTAATTTTACCAATGAATGACTAAATAGACTTTTTATTTTTCAGAATGTCGATTTGTTGAATAGCCTGTATTCTTTCCGGATCTATTTTAATACCTTCAGGTGAAACGATGTGTCTTAGAATATTTCCTTCCTCCATGGCAAAATGTGATTTTTTGGGATTAAGTGATATGTCGTACCTCCTGCATTTCTCAAAGGTCTGCTTCAAGTGTTGTAAATGTTCTTCATTGGATGCTGAAAATATAGTGTTGTCATCAAGGTAAATAACCACAAACCTGTCTTTCTCCCCAATGAAAGCGATGTCCATAGCCTTTTGAAATGTGGCTCCTGTGTTCATCAATCTGAAAGGCATATTTTCGTACATAAAGGTGCCCCAAGGAGTGGTAAAAGTTGTTTTCTTTTTGTCCTCTTCCATTATTGATATTTGATTGTACCCTGAATATCCATCAAGCATAGAGATTTTCTTTGCTCCGACAACTCTTTGTAAGATATAATCCATTTTTGGTAATGGATAATTGTCTTTCAGAGAGTACCTATTTAGATTCCTAAAGTCTACACAGAGCCTTATCTCTCCGTTCTTTTTTCTGACAGGTACAAGGTTGGCTACTCATTCTGAGTATCTTCATGGCACTATGATTTTTGCTTCCAGCAACCTTTTCAGCTCCTTTTCTATTATAGGTAACAGTAAAGGATTAAATTGCCTGAAATTTTGTTTAACAGGTTTTGATCCAGGTTTCAGAGGAATTTTGTGCTGAATAATATCTGTATCAAACACCTTCAGATCTTCATAAGACCATGCAAAAATGTCTGAACAATGTTTCATTAATTCAACATATGTTTCTTTATGTTTTTGTGACAGTTTCCTAGATATTTTTACCGACCTGGGATTTGCATCCAGACTAATGTCACAGACTACTACATTTGTTTCTTCTATTTGGATAACAACCTTCTTGGAAACATCATTATGATCGAAAAACCTTTCTAGTGGAACCAAACCCTTGGGCAGATGGTTTGTCTTCAATTCAATGATTTTGTGGCCAGCAATTGCATCTTGAAGGACTTTTGCATCATGTATTTCTTCTTCTCCATCTTCGTCATCTTGATCAATTGAAATGTTGTAAAACTCTTCAATATTTTTAAAAAATCTTTGAATTTCCTCATCATCTTTAAAAACCTGCCAATGTTTTATATTATCTGGTATTGAAGGTCTGTTTCTGACTTCAACTTCGAATTTCAGATTAGGAAACATCAAAGTTTTAAAGTTGCTAGCTGCAAGTGCCAAAGAGTCAGCCTATTGATTCAAATTTATGTGCACAAAAGTAATATTAAATGCCGAAAAGAAATTATCCACATAATCCCACACCTCATTTATGTATTGTTTTAACCTTTGTTGTTTGGTTTGGTATATATTCTTGATCTGGTGAATAATAAGTTCTGAGTCTCCAAAAACAAACAGCTTATCTACTCCCATATCTCTAGCATCTTTCAAACCTAACAACAAAGCTTCATACTCATTGATGTTATTAGTGGTGTCAAATTCAAGTTTATATGACATGGGGATAACCTCCTTGGAAGGGGAAATGAAGACAATACCAGCTCCAGAACCTTCTTTAGAACATGCTCCGTCAAAATACATTTTCCAAACAAAATTGTCCTTACTATCTCCCATTGCAGTTGTTGACTTTATGACTGATACTTCTACCATTTCCTCACTCGTATGAAAAATAGAAGAACCAAGATCATCTTCTACAACATATATAGGATGATTAGTGGGATTATTTTGATCACTTACGAAATAAGCCAATCTAACTTCTCTGTATAATCTTCGTTGTTCACCACCAAAAATAGGTATGGTTGCATAGCTAAGGTCCATCTATAGAGTACCACCTACCTTCTTAGCCCAAGATCTAGAAAGAAGCATTCCAAATTTTGGTGGTATGTCAGCCACGATAACATCTAATACCACACTTTTCATAGGTAATTGGGAAAGAGTAACAACCACATCTTTCATAACTCCAAGGCATTTGACGTTCTTGGAGTCAAAAGAATATAGATCATGATACGGTCTAGTAATGTCCAATCCTAATTCTTCCATCACCACCTTAGGCATTACATTATGCAAGGCACCAGAATCCATTAAGCAGTTTTGCAATATCTTGTCATGGATATTTAATGAAATGTAAAAAGGTGGAGAGGCATCAATTCTATCTTCAATGTGAGGTCCAATAGTTATAACAGGGTTTTCATCCTCTAGATTGACCGTATCTGAAAAGGTGACATGAGCTGGAGCCTATAGAGCCTTGAGGACGGTCTTTCTGAAAGGTTTTGTTTTCATGAGTTCTAATAATGGCACTGAAATCTTGATTTTGTTGATTTCGTGTTCTAAACTGAAAGAAAAAACATTTCTATATGGTTCCTTTATGTCAACAGTATTATCCTTGGTGGGTTGTTTCAATGGTTGATCAACTTGGACCATGGGAACACCTTTGACAATTCCTGTCTTAACTGGAGAAGTGGCCTTCTTTGTGGAAATAGGTATATCAACTTTAGGTGCACTCGAACAAAATCTGAGATTGTATTTTTTCCTTTTAGGTTCCTGTTGAACGATCTCATCTTCATCCCCTTCTTCAAACTGATTTGCAATCAAAGCATCTTCATAATATTGTTGTGTCACATGTAGAGGAGATGATTCAGAATCATTCAAATGAACTGTAGGGTCTTCTTTTGTATCATCTTCATCCTCCTCCTCATCTACTACATTATTCTGAAAAGGAGGTAACACCTTTTGGTCATCTTGGTTTTTTCTTTCTCTTGGTAAGATTTGAGGTACATTGTTTGGTCTCCTGAACTGATTTGGATTTCTGTAACCACCCTCCTGTGCAGGTCTACTGGGTTGTTTTTGTTCTATCTTCAACCTTTCCATTTCAGATGTCAGAGTTTTCAGCATCTTAGCCATTTCATCCATTTTAGAGTCAGATGTTGAATTAGAATATGAAGGCAATTCTTCCTTTTGCTTTTTCCTGTCTCTTTCACTTCTAGACTTCAATTTGTCTGCTGCTAATATGTTTCATTCTACCTCGATAGAAGTATCTTGCATCAGGATGAGGGTAGTGGTTCTTCTTTCCCTAAGCAACAAGGAAAATTCGACAACGAATGCACTGGAAAAAGTGATTTTAGCTGATGTCTCTAAAGGTTTTATCTCCTCTGGAATTTTACCATACATCTAGTTGAACCTTTTGGTAAAATCAGGTATTGATTCACCTTGTTTCCTCAAAGCACCAAATTTGGTGATGTAGTATAAAAAGTCCTTCTTGTCTGGCCAGTGTTTAAGAAAGGCATCATCTAAGGCTACGATATCAGCTATTGAATTAGGAGGAAAACTCTTGAACCACTTTCTTGCTTCCCCATTTAGACTTTGTACAAATAGCCTCATCCACACATCAGCATGCTCTACGTTGAAATTATCTGCAAAACTATAAAATGAACTCAAATTCTCTTCAACAGTAACTGATCCATCGGACCATCTCCATTGAATCTGGGAAAGTATCTCATATAATCATTTGGTGGAAAGGCATACATGACTTGTGGAAGAACCAAGGGAGCATACCTTGCTGCAACTATTTCGTCCATTCTGTCTGCAGCCATATTAACTATTTTTGGATCTTTGGGAGTGAGTAAGTTTGGTAATGCTGAAGGAGAAGGCATCCCTTGTGTATTACAACTTATATGTATTGTCACTGAGTCTTGATATTTAGCAGATAAGGATTTTTCTTCTGGACTATGATCAGCTAATGGGTTGAGAAACAAAGGATTCTCAAAAGAAAAATAATCTGATCTAAAATCCTCAGATGAGACAGATCCCAGAGATGACGAAGGTGTCTTTGGTTCACTCTTAATATCTGTGTTGTGACCTCTTGAAGTTTCAGTCACAGGTAAAATGTTTGGATACTCATGTTTAATGAGTTCAGTAAGTAACTTCCACTGTTCTAGATTTAATTATGAAATAGTTGAAGGGAATGAAACTATATCAGACTCAATAACAGGTTTAATTTCACTTTCAGGATTCACATCTTCATCTAATTGGGTTTTGATGATTTCAGAGGATTGTCCTTCATAAATTTCTGAATATAATTTTCCCTTTAAGAGTAAAGACTGTCCGGAAAGAACTTTAGGTTTTCTTAATAACTTTTCAGGATCTGGAACTGCTACAACAGGCTCAAGATCTAGATTTTTCCTGGTTACTAGTCTCTTATTAAATGATGAAGAATTTAGAGGAGTTTTAGGTCCTTTACCTTCTCTTTTAGGAGCCAGAATTACCACAGAGGATTCATCGGGTGAATAATCACAGTCTTAAATAATGTCCAAAATCTTGTTCACCACCAAGATCTAAATGTAAACTTGTCGTTTCCCCATGGAAGATCTCTTTGTTTCTTCATCCCCGGCAACGACGCCAAAAATGTTAGTCCCTAAAGTTGCACTTGACTGTGAGAGGGCAAGCTAGGGAATCATTCGTTATTGCAAAGTATTTATAAGGTTTTATGATTTGGTTTTTTCTTAGTAGGGTGGTTGAAAACTGGCTCAAGGTTACAACATAACATGAAAATCAAGATCAAAACATAGCATATCCCATTGGCTAAATAATAGGTGGACACATAGATGGATTAAACCAATTAAGAAAAAGGAAGATGAAGTCTTCAATTTGTCAACTTCACATGAATTCTCGTCTCAAAATATCATAAATAAACAAGGTTATCAGCTTGATATCAAAACTTGAAAAATTATCTCTACAGTAAAGTTTTCACTGTATAAATTAACAGTCAATAATAAAAAAGCATTGCAATCTGAATAATGAATTCAAGCATGAATAAAGAAATAATAGAGTAGAAAAAGAGGGTCTAACCATCCATATGCATTTTCTATTAAGTGTCAAATTGCAAATAAATACCTTTTACAATGAGCTTCACAAAAAGGTCCCCTAGATCTCCAATTTTTCGACCTTCACATAGTCTTTCCTCTGTCTATTTAAACTATCTATAAAACTTCCAGATCCTATCATCTAGTATATCTTTAATGACTAGATTCGAATAATATCTATCTACTAAGGTATTTCACTCAAAAAGAGCTTCTACAAACCCAAAATAGATCACAACTCAACAACTTGATATTGCAAAATATTGCTAGCATTTACATTTGATTCTACAAAATAGGAATTAGTTTGATTTAGTCAAATAGATTGAGCTCTTAGCATATCACTAACCAAAAACGAATAGGCTTTGCCATATTTCTTGGAAAACATTTAAATCATGACTGTAGCAAATCTCCATGTAACCTTTAGGATATAATCATAGCAGTAGCTTTAGCATTTTTCTGTTTGAGCTTTGTGGTAAGCATGACATTGTGCCAATAGAGTCTAAAATTTATCTCCCTGAGTTCTTTGAGCAATTCCCTTTGCTCTTTCTTCTTCTTTTTAAAACCTTGAATCCTTTCTTGTTGGCGAGCATTCCATTGTTCTATTTGCGCCTTTTCTTTCTTTAACTGTTTACTGTTTTCTGAAATTCCTTGATCCTTTGTTTATCAGTTCTGATTTTAACTCTGAATCCTGAGCATATCTCAAGAGGTGCAGGTTCATTCAGTTTTATGGAAACTTTGGGTTCTTTTGCTTTAACTTAGTACTTTGAGACTAATCCTGAGTTATGTTCTTCATCAGAACTTGTTGAATCTATAGCTTTAGGCACATCTGATATGTGATATGAGTCTTCAAAGTAATCATGTTTATCCTCAGGGGTTTCACTGATACCTTTAGCCATCTCTTTAGCTTTTGCTAATTTGGTTGAAGCTCTCATTACTAGTCCTGTAGATGGTGAAATCATTATTTTACCTTTGTTGATTGGCTTCTTAGGCAATGAAGTTCTTTTTTCCCTTTTCCTGGTACCTGCTTCAGCATTCTCAGAGTCATCTTCTATGACTATGATGTTTTTTTCTTTGATTGATGGATTAAACATGGACTTTGACTTCAGTCTATACTTGTTGGTGACCCTAGTAGAATTCCTTCTAGGTTTTTGTGATACAAACACACCTTTAACCCTTTTCCCTTTTACTGTAGCACCCCTTTTACTGGTTGATGGTGTTTCATGCTTGAATGTAGTTTGATTATCAAGATCTTTATCTGAATCATTTTCCCCTTTAACATCTTCTTCATAAAACGTTTCAATTTATGGATCCCACCTAGGTCTTTTACTTATGCTCTTCTTGATCACCTTGATATCAGGCATCTCCTCTTTCACAGGGGTTTCATCGATTGAAATATCTCGGCTCTGTGTAATGGTCTTTCTCCCTTTGCCTTTCTTCTGCTTGTTGGACTGTGTGTTAGGTTTTAAAGATTGTGTGAGCCAGCTCCAGGGCTTCTGTAATTTTCTCAAAGAATACATGACTAAATTTTTAATTAGGACTTGATGAAACAGACTGCTCTTAACATTGGTGGAGAGTGACTACACTCTCTTTGACATATTTGTCAAGATTTTGAGTAGAAAATAAGGGATATTTAAAGGGTAATCACCATTTAAATGCATTAGTATCCTAATGTGGTAGATATAAACCACTGAGAATCTACCTTCGAAGGTGATATACCTATGGATCATGATCAGAGACGTGTGCCATTCAGGTCGAATCCATCTATGAGGTACTCCCCTTTTCCAATTTGGATTTTGTTGGGTATGTGTTATATTCTTTGCACTAGTAGTGTTTGAGTGTTTTCACTGGGTGTGCAGGGGGGTTAGAGGGGGGCGGAGCCCCCCGCGCGGGGGTTCGGGAGCAACGCCCCCGAAAAAAAAATTTGCACCAAGACGACATATTTTCGGGACCACATGATATTTAGGTGGTTTTTTGGCAGATCAATTTTTGCCGATGGTTTTCTATTTCCGGTTAAGGAATTAGGGTTTTGGACTAATCCAGGTCATTGGGTTAGGGTTTTGGATGTCGCTGGATCCTATATTTATATTGTATTGTAAACAATGTAACACAATGTATGAATATAATATATGGTGGTTTTCCCGGTTTGGGTTTCCAGGTGAAAAATCTCTGTGTAATGTTTGTATTTTCCATTGTATCTTTTCTGTTCTTTTCTGAATATCAGTTTGCAGTAGATATTGTACAAGGTTATAATTTACATTTGATTTCAGAGATTTATTGGCTTCAGGGGGACGCCTTTGTCATCAAGGATTTGGCTCGGGACTGTGATAAGCCTTGTTACAGTGGGAGATCTGCGGTATTGTTTTTCAGGTGAAAAGAAATGGCAAGCAATTCGAAGATGGAGATCAAGAAGTTTAATGGGAAAATCTTTGAG
>SNQJ01S0000148.1:43279-55718 GCA_010110895.2 Picea sitchensis
TTGCACCAACATTAGCTAGGCTAGAGCTTTGGAATAGGCAGTGAGACACACTCTCCCAAGTGCAAGACACACAATAGTATCTTGTGATAGGGAGTGTCGAATTCCATTTGCAACATTTTGTCATGGGAATCCCTTCTCACACAAGGGTCAAACCCGAGGTCGCATTGAGATTGACAGAATTACTCACCCTACTTTGTTGATATCTGATGCAGGAGCATCTACGACGTCATACGCGAGCCACGCGAGCCAGCGTGGAGGAAAGAGAATAATAGCTGGACAGCACCAGCGCATACTTTTTTTGAATTTCTTTGAAAAGATTGTTGTGTCGTCATTTTAATGGATTCATTCATATGAAGCGCACTTGTATTATAATGTAGATAAGAAGACATTAAATAGTTTTAATGCTGGTAGATAGGGTTAGTTGTAGATTAGACAGTTTCATTTCCAGGAGGGAAAACGAATATAGGAACCCTCCTTGTGTAATTATTCAGGATTATCCTGATTATTATTCAGCATTAGCATAGAAGAGCAGTAGGAGAAAACAGAGCAGAGAGTTGTGAAGAAACCCCATGTACAGACATTGAATTAATAGGAAGGCTTTGATTCAATTTCATGGATGTGTTTGATCTCTGTGTGTTGTTGATATTATGATGTTGCATATTTGCTTCTTTATATGCTTATCTTCTATATGTTGTTTATGTGATTGCATATCAGGTTCGAAACCTGAGAGAATGAGTGAATGAGTTTCGATTGTTTCTCTGTTTTGAGCCAGGAGATTCCTGCATAGAGTGCAGTTGAATTCCTCCGCATAGAGTGCGTTGAGGAGGCTCGACAGTCAAACTCTCATTCTCGTCCAACCCGGAGTTGATTTAGATCATTCGAACCATGCAGGTGAGTGCAGGTTCGAACCGAAGTCTCAGTAGCAAATCTGAGAAGGGAAAAGTTCGGGTTGCTGTGACTGTGAGTGCATAGAACCTGGAAATCTCCAGCACCGTTGGGGTTTGGCGAAGGTCGAGGTAGAGAACAGGGAGCGTGTTCGAGGGAGCTCTGAAGGAATCAGGGTTGCAGAAGCTCAAGAGGGTAAGCGCCTTTGCTTCTCGGTGGGAGAAGGCCCCAGTGAATTTCATACAGAGTGAAGGTGGTAAAGCGGAGAACTCTTCAAGAGGAAGAGAATCGACGACTTGAAGTTGTCGAGTAGATCTCTGAAACCCCGTAGACCATCAGATCGTGGAGGAGCTACGAGGGAATTAACATGCAGGCACACGGAGGAGTCTGTTTTCCATTTCATATCGGCATATCGGGGTTTGCGAGTGCAGGAGTGCATGCACATTGAAATCGCGAGTTGCGATTTCCCGATTCAGCCGGGGTTGTCGATCATCGGAAGGACAGGTGGCACGAGATCCTGGGGAGTCGGGACTTGGCACTTCGGCGTTTTCAAAGTCGAAGGGAGTATGGAGAAACAGTGAAGTCCCTAGTTGCGACGGGTCCCACGGAGACGGAGCGGAGTATAACACGTGGCACCGCATCTCGGCATTCGGGGTTTTGAAAGGTAAGGGGATCACGACCTTTCACCTGTCGATTTCCCAATAGGGAACTCCCCAATACACAAGAGTGTTGACCGTTGACATCGGGGATCGGGATTCAGAGTTTCATAGTGCACAGGAAGTGCACACAGGGTTCGCGAGTCCGTGAAACCCGATTTCCCGATTAGTGAAGGGGAAGATCACCGAGAAAGGCACTGTGGGTAAAAGACTCCCGAGGGAGTCAGAAGAGTTGTTGACTCTTCGGGCCGCGTTGATGAAGGTCCTGGAGGAGCGACCGTGTTGAAGAGGGCAGGTTGCGTCAATATCAGTGTAGAGATTGCACGTATTACAGGGGTCACTTGAAGGTATAGCCACAATTATGAGTGGAAGCCTCTCAAGTTGATTTCAGGCTATATACCCTTCTCTTACGTGTGGATCGGACTTTCGACTATTTCCCCAGGCATCTTTGTTGTTTGTGGTAACTTTAGTATCCTATCTTCTTAGAGTCTTACACAAGGTGACTGTGGAGGGGTAAGTCTTCACAGTACCTGGAATCGACGTTGTCCAGAATCACTCGGGCTCCTTGGAGGGTATATCTACGATTATGTGTCGGAGCTTCCACCAAGGTGTAAGTTCGTTAAGCAGGTCATCAACATAACTTTTCCACCCTAGCCCAACCTTTTCTTGTCTCGACGTCACGACGTTGGATTTCATCGTCAACTAGTGACTTCGGAATAGGAAGGTCTTGTTTGCTTGGTTTTGATTCCTAGATTTTACTAGCGCGTGTTGCTTGTTTCCATAAGCTGGCCATAGAATTTCTTTCGTAATATTTTAGCTCGATCACCATTGACCCTCCACACCGCTCATGTAGAATGAAAGGACTACCCCCAGAAGATCTGGAAGGTTCTCAACCCTTGCCTACCAACTCACTGCAGGGATCTCCTCAACAGAGTGAAGTCCAAGACATTGCCACTCCACGAGTGGAAAGAACTAACTCTTTAGAACAATTATGAATTACAGATTCTCGAGAGGGCTTGCAACTTCCTCCCGAATCTGTGAGAGGTATTGTTCGAGTGAATTCATCCAGAGAAATTATTGTTGAGTCTTCCGAATTACCAACCGGACCTTTCATAGGCCCTGAAGGTCAGGATCCTTTTTGGACTATTGGAATTTTTAGACGGGATCTCTTTGGCTCAGGATCAGGCGTTGATATCACTGTCACACCTGAGTTGCCCGAAACATTTGATCCATATGCGATACTTTTTGCTACTGCCTATTATTTCCCTGGTTCAGACGCTCAGCCAGCCAACCATATCTTGACTATCCCCCCCCAAAATGGACCATTATACAATGGTCCCAGATACTATGAATATTCCCACCGAGAATACGGTGGCTAGCCAATCTCCCATTGGCACACCTAGACCTACCCCATCCCTTCCCCCTGGATATAATCTGTCGAATGCTTCTATTCCCGTTCCTACAAAAATCCCATCTGGGACTCCTGGCATTTCCACTCCTTCTAGGCACCATCTTGTTCCTGGTTTTATTCTGACGCTTACTTGGCCCCCTTCAAGAGGATCTCTTCCATCCCCTATCAGAGGAACTAACCCTAGTGGCACCACCCAGTATTTCACACCTAATTACCATATTCCTGTTGGTGGACAATTTGACCCTTGAGGCCAAACGCAATCCCCGTTTGGAGGTCAAATCCCAATTGGGATATAACCCCCGATTTGGGGGCAACCCCTACCTATCGCACCCTATGGACAAAACATACCTGCAGACTTGGCCCAATATTAAAACCATCTTATCCAAAATAATCCTCAATCGACAGGGGGGCAACAACCTCAACCTAGCTCTTTCATACCCCCTAGTATAGGCCAACCATATCCAGGTCCATCCAATCCCATTTGGGGCTCTAAAGCTCGACTCAACGTCCCTGTTCAAGGGAACAACCCTAACCAATACAACCCTATAAATTACAGGCCTCCACACCAACAACCGAATTTGCCCAGATCTTCACATTATATGCATATTTCTTACGGTCCTACTGGTATACCTACAGGACTTCCTTCCCAAAGTCACCAATACCCCCAGGTGAATAGATAGTTACCCTTCTTAGCCACCCTGGACCTCCCTGATCTATCTAGAATTTTAAATGATCTTATCAGTGACTCTCCTCAATGGCCCGTCATAACAGCCAAACTACCATCCGACATTCCTAAGTTTCAAGGTAAACCAGGAGAGGACCTGAACAATCATGTAATGACTTTCCACCTTTGGTGTTCATCCAACTCTTTGATGGATGACTCTATTCGATTACGTATTTTTCAACGAACTCTCACAGGTTTCGCCGTGAAGTGGTATATATAATTACCACGAGGTTTCTTCCCTGACTTTAACACCCTCTCCATGTATTTCCTCACCCACTACCAGTTACCGATCCGTTACGAAACGGGAACCGAAATTTTTAGTTCTTTCAAACAAACCAAAGCCACTCATATCTCTGATCACATTCATGAGTGGCGATGGAGACGACGTCTCATCAAACTCGAGATTCCCGATCAGTTACTGGAAGAGTGGTTCACAAAATCATTCATGAATGACATCACTCGTGACATCGCCATGGGTGGAGTTGTCACAGAAGAACAGGTGATTAGTCGTGCTCAATACCTTGACCTTTTTTACTCATAAATGGGTACTCTTTACGATTTACTCCCTAACACACCTTGTCCTTCTACTACTTCTACTTCAACTACTCCTACTGCTTCTCATGCGGCTGATGGTGTGATTGGCACTTTCCATGCCCAACCCCACTCTGCACAAGCCTCTAACACCAACCCCAATTCCGTTGCTTCTAATGTTCAACATGCTTCATCTCCTACTCTTCCCGTCGACAAGACTTCTGAGGTGAACTACGTTCAATATAACCCTGCCGGAAAGAATAAATCCAAAAAAGGGAAGGGTAAGAATAAGGAGGATAAAAATAATCCGCAATCTAAGAAGACCAAAACACAACCTATTGACAATAAGGATAAGCGCAAACCCCGATACCCTTGTCTTATCTATGGTGATGATCACTACACTAAGGATTGTACAAGACGAGTCGAGGTTACTAAGTTCCTTCAAGGGACCCCAAAAACACCTACCCCGGCCGTGTTGTCGCAACCCTTCCCTTCTCAACAGCAGGCCCAATTGGTCATTCATGACCAACCTTCCCCCTCCACTACATCCTATGTCTTCATGTGTATAGGTGATTCAAATAAGAATGAAATCACACTTACCACACTTACCACTCAAGCCAAAGATACAGTTCTTTGCCCTCCCCCAAAGGGTGTTGTTCGAAAGTATTCTTTCAATCCTCATGTGCGTGCTACCCAAAAATATAGTATTGTAGAAGATCTGGCCCAAGCACTGTTAGTGATGTCAGCCCTCGAAGTCCTTCAGAGTTGTCCTACACAACGGAAGGAACTGTTGAAATCCATTGGTGGAATCGACCCTACGGATACAAATTTAGTCATTTTTTACTTAGAAGATCACATTCCAAGGTTACCCCCTCAACTCGCATTCCAAATACAAGTTATTGTCTCTGACAAGAACATTTGTAGAACCATTATTGATGAGGGTGCCTCGACGTGTGTCATGTTTATTGCATGTTGGAAAGTCGTCGACTCTCCTCCCTTAACCAAATCACACAACACGCTCAAAGCCTTTAATGGCTCTGGATTTAAGCCTTACGATGTCCTCCCTTCATTGCCTATTACGTTAGAAATAAAAATGGTCAATGTTGAAGTTGAGGTCTTTGACGCTCCTCTCGATTACAACCTTCTACTTGGTCGTAGCTGGATCAATTCCATGCGTGCAGTTGTGTCCACTCTTTTCTGTGTCGTATGTTTCCCACATCAGGGAAAAGTAATTACGATGGACCAATTGGCCTTCTTTAACTCTGATACACGTACCAGCAATGTACCTTTCATTGTGAAAACACCCCCTGGATATGAGAATGTCGGTGTGGGTCTTCTTAAAGATTCCTCTTTGATGGGTACTTTCCCCATTCCACCACCCAATGTTCCACATCCGTTTGTCGCCTCGATCAACATGATTTCCACCTCTGTTAGGGAAACCTCTACGTCTTATGACCCGTGAATAGTACCCAACCCCGGTGATCATCTTCGCTATGGAGACCAAATTCCTTTGAGTCTGGTCGAATCCACTTATCAAGCCATTCAATAAACAACCTCTTCTACCCCCTCTCTTGGTGATCTATCTCCGGATCCATTCCATGTTATTTTTTCTATAGATGAGATGATTATGTCTATTATTCCCATGGAATATACCCCTTGGGACGATGTACATCATCGTTCCATTCTCCTCCTGGAACAACACACCACTACTTTTCCCACCCAATTATAGTCGATATTATTTCCTATATCTCGCAGCCTCAGACTATACCATTTCTATGGTTCTAGTCCAGGAGGATGATTCTCATGACGAACATGTCATTTATTATTTGAGTCGGAGTCTCATGACTATCGAAGCCAAGTATTTACATGTTGAAAAACTGGCCTTAGCAGCTATACAATATGTCCAATGATTTCAGCACTATATCCTTTTACGCAAGACTACTGTGATTTCCAACTGCAACCCTATGCAGCACATTCTTACACGTCAATTTCTAGGGGGGAAATACTCCAAATGGATCGTAATACTCCAGGAGTTTGACTTAGAATTCAAACGTGCTAAGTCCAAGAAATCCTTAGTGTTTGTTGAATTTATATGTGACCTTCCCTGTTCTGAGATGGAAAATGTAGCAGAGGATTCATTACCCGATGAATCCCTTTTTCTGATCAGTTTCGATGACCTTTGGTATGGGGATATAATTATATATCTCCAGACTTAGACTTTCCGACCGAATTTGTCTAGCACTAACCATCATCAAATATGTTACCAAGCCCGTTAGTATATTATCCTCGGTGATACTCATTATCGTCATGGGATTGACTCTGTTTTTCACCGATGCCTCACATTTGATGAAGCCGAGAAATCCTTGAATGACTGCCATTCTGGAGCATGTGGTGGTCACATTTCTGGGTATGCTACTGCCCAAAAGATCTTGCGAGCTGGGTATGCCATGCTTTCCAAACATACAACAACAAAATACTATCACACCCTACTCCTCTACACCCTGTAGTCTCTGTTGGACCTTTTGCGAAATGGGGTATCGATTTCATGACATGTCACCCTCACTTGACCGGGGGGCATGGATACATTATTGTAGCCGTAGATTATTTTACAAAATGGGCCGAGGCGATGCCTACATTTGATAATACTGGAAAGACTGCAACACTATTCATATTCAATCACATCATAGCTCAGTTTGGTGTTCCTCAAGCTATCGTTAATAATCACAGTAACCACCTTAGAAACTTCATGATGTTAGAACTCACCGAAAAGTTGGGTCTTCGCCATGAAAACTCAACACCCTATTACCCACAAGCCAATGGCCAAGTTGAAGAAATAAACAAAGTCCTCATTACCATGCTTCGAAGAATGATAGGGATTCACAAAACTAGTTGGCACACGATGTTGTTTTCAACATTGTGGGCTTACCGGACATCCGTCAAGTCTGCTACCAGGTTTACACCTTTCCAGTTAGTTTATGGTCTAGAAGCCATCTTACCGATTGAATGTGAGATACCATCTCTAAAGCTAGCCATTGAACTTCTCCCAAACACTTCTACTAAAGAAGAACATTTGTTGTATCTTATGCAGCTGGACGAAACTAGGCGTGATGCCACCCTAGTTATAGAAACCCGGAAGAAACGCGTCAAAGCCCAATACGACAAACATGTCAAACCACGCATTTTCTCTGAAGGTGATCTAGTTCTCCTTTACGAACAAGATTGGGATTTTCTACGAGACAGAAAATTTGAGGCTATATGGCGAGGTCCTTATATCGTCAGACGAGTGTTGGAGAAAGGAGCCTACGAGTTAGTGGACTACGATGATATCCCTTTGAGTGAACCCAGAAATGGGCTTTACTTAAAGAAGTACTATGCTTAGATCATATGTGCATGAGTGCTTGTATTTTATTGTATCATACCCTTGTGTGTTACTTTAGTTTGCTTTTTCGTTATTTGGTTTCTACCCTTGACTGCTTACCTTGCATTGTTATTGGTTTTCAGATGTTGGAGTCTTCGCTACCCCACATTGGCTTCGTCGATGGCGCTAGTCGTAGTACTCATAACCTAGCTTCTGCGGCATGGGCAATTTATGCACCTACAAACGAACTTATCAGTCTACAAGGTGTCTGCCTCGGTCGTGCAACCAATAATATCGTAGAATATAGCATCGTCATTGAATTATTGACTGATGCTATTTCACTTGGTCTCTGCCACCTAGTTATACGAATTGATTCGCAACTAGTAGTGCTACTATTAAGTAATGTCTATGCTATACGAAGTCCTACTTTATTGCGGGTATATCTACGAATTTGCCTCTTGGAATGTTATTTTGATTATATTGAATATCAACACATTCCTAGATGTCTAAATACATTGACTGGTGCTTTAGCTAATTATGTGTTAGACAGACATCTAAGGCGTTTATAAAACCAATCACACATCACATGTATTATACAAAACAAAATAAGTTAGTAGAAGTCGCATATATATCTATAACGATCAAAAGTTTTACAAAATTTTATGTCCATAGACCAAAATATCAAAATATGAAGCCCATGGCTTCTAGAATTTAGCATCACGGATGATGCTCACGGTAAAATACAACTGCTCGGGATACCCTATGGAGCAGTCGACTAAAAAACTCAGACATGACCACAGTATGGCGTTGATAGTGCCTCAGGATCTCCCCAATAGAGATGTTCAGTACATCTGCAGTCAGTCCCTCTAAGTTTTGTTCAATTGTCTCGTAGTCCTCAACATCCCATATTGAGCCACTTTCCCTCGTCTCTGAATGGGAGATGTTTCTGGAGGTCGATACGGCCCCACATCTGTGTCGTCAAAAGAAATTTTTGATTAGTCCTTGGATCGAAAACATAAAAATATTTTATATAATAAAATTTGCAAAAAACATTAAAGAAAAAACAAAATGTGTACTTCTTACCTAATTCACCCCTCTGAGCATCCTCATGTACAACCAAATTCGGATCTCCTCGAAAATCCAACTCGGCATATGCATAGTCATCGGTCATCAACATCTGGGGCCTCAACCAGTCAAAAAACGAATCGTTATATTTGATTATAGGGCCTGCTATGTGCCGAGCCATGAGGTTACACCACCTCATCATCCTCGAATCCTGTGGGGTCGGTAAACCCCAATCTACCTGTAGACGCAGTAGTGGGATCCTCTCAAGGAAGAATGACACCAAAATTGACCCGTACCCGAACTTTTTTAGGTTACCCTTCTGCACTTTGTCAGTTGCCTCTTCATACTGCGAAGAACCATGTCCAACCAGTTGAAAACCCGAGGCTCTGTGCACTCTATTGCATACTAGAAATAGCTCCGGAGAGCCATGTGTGGAGTCACGCTCCCAGAAATTCGTGCAATGGTAAACAAGATAGTTCGTAAGGTCATATATTAGACACCCCAGATGGTTACTTTACCCTTGCTTCTCTCTACCTTGGGAACACAATATTGGCAAACATACTCGCTCATAGGAAGTCCACCGCCTCTACCTCCAGTCAAAGTCGCGTGGTATCCACGTCATAATAACCCCGTCAGAAAATAGATATCCTCGATATCTAGTGTAAGCATGTGGACCCCTACATGAAATACATGTTGATCCACATCCCACATGTGGACCAGGTACTCTAACAACCTGAGTTGGGCTCTCATGCCCTGGATCCTAAAAAAATTTAAGATCCCACATTCCCGGAGGGCAGCAACTGTACCCAAATAATTTTCGACAATGGAATCATCCTCCTCGTGTTCTCTTTCCCTCCATTCCAACATTGTGATGATCAATACCTGCAATGGAGCCATGAGAAGGAAGTTAACAACTCAATTTAACCTCTTGAATAAATTTTTATTGAGCAAAAACACACATGAAAATCCAATTTTCGGCCCTCGCAGGTGAAGCTTTCACACAACGCAAGATTCTCGTAGGTGCACTGAAGCCCACCTGCGAAAACCTTAGGTTCTCGTAGGTCCCGAATGGCCCACCTGCGAGAATGCCTGAGCGCACCTACCGGCCTCAAAATGGACTCAAACACTAAAATTTGCCAATAAAAATAAAATGTAATCCATGAAAAAGTTGAAGAATCAGGAGATTACCTCGTTGGTCGAAACCATTTTCTAAATGACTGTTTGTACCTCCTGCAATCAACCAAAGAAATTTGGGAAAAAAGAGGTGTGCTGGAAATTTTTTTGACAAAGTAACAATGAAATGGTAAAAAAGGCTTTTCATCCATATTTATTCACTTTTTTACTATTTTTCATTGATTTTTTATATTATTTTTATTATTTTTACTGAAAACCTATTACCCTAATGGCTTTGTGAGTAAGGTTTTTTTGCAGATAGACGACCTAGAAGCCCGAATGACGATGTACGAGCATTTTTTCTTCACATGTACAAATACCTTTTTAGGGTTTTGTAGGAAAAACCTCGAGCTCAGTCTTCATTCGTTCTCGCACTCGAAAATACATGAGAACGCAACCGAGTATACTTTTGTCATATTTTTGTACTCATCATCGTAACATGAAAACAACAAAAATAAGGGAGTATCCTTTAAGCTCTTTTCACGCTCCATAAAAACGAAAAGATTGTCAAGCGATCTTGTTCTTTTCACACTCGTAAAAGTATTTGAAGAAAACATTCGATGACTGACAGTTTATCACTTTTTCGGTCTCGTCGAACTAATTTATGAAAAAGGAACTGGGAGAGTTCTCTTTAAGTGTTTTTCAGTCTCTCAAAACGTGAAAAACCCCCTAGTTTTTTTATCTTTGGACTCGTTAAACAAACATCGAAATTCCCTTATGGGACCGAACCACTCCTTCCTAGGGTTCGTTAAACATACTCCAAGGGACTCGTCCAAAGGATGAGGTTACATCAACAAGCATATGTTATCCTCCTCAAGCTTGTGTAAAAATAAAGAGCTACTCGTCAGAAATGCTAGGGGAAATTTTGGGAAAGGGATATGCCTTCGCATTTGTATTAGTGGCAGTAAGTGTTTCTCTTGAACATGACACCCCATGTTCGTCCATTGAATCTGGGTTTGGAAATCCATTTGTCTCTCGGCTAACTTGCTACAAGGTCATATCTTGGGTCGTATTTGAGTCAATGCTACCAAGACCATTGTCATGTTGTTCATATGTTCAAGAGAAGTCCAAACAATCCCTCCATTGAGTCAGTCATCTACAGTTGTCAATTCTTACCATGTCAGCCTTCCCTGTGTCCGTTACAAATCATATTCATACTTTGACTTACCCTAAAAATTTGTTACTTATTTCATGTCATTGATGGGGGATGCATCAAGGCCCTCCTGTGATGAGTCTTTTTCCGTCCACTCCAACTCATTATTCGGGAATAAGACCTAGAAATCATTTAGTACCTTAGAACCTGCATGCCTTAATGGTAGGTCTCTTCACTTTCGAAACTGGACTCACATCATTGGTCCCTGATCGAGAGATTATGTTGAGTGTTCGACTTCAACTCATTTATTCACATTCGTTCGGATTGTACTTAGGTACCTTGGGAGTCATTGACATCAATGGTTATTTCCCTCACACTTGTTAACGGTTTTTATCAATGACCAGTAATCAAGTGGTTTCTACCCTGTTCGACTTCGACACATGTAATCACATGGCTAGATTCATACTTTCAGATGACGGGATTGAAGACCCTGGGTCTCATCTTTTTTGTCAAGGTTGCGATGGAGTATTTATGATTTGTATTGACACATAGATCCACTTTGTATGTCGCGTGGCTATGTCCTAATCTGAGTCTTCTAACACATAGATCCACAGTGTATTCATGTTGGCTATGTAGCATTTTGATGACATGGATCCACGGTGTATGATTGGTGGCCATGGCCTACATTTGTGATTTCATTCATTTGTGGTCTAAGCATGGGAATGCCTACCTCAGAACTGGTATTATATTATGCAGATGCTTGATTGTTTGCAGGTTTCCGATTAGGTGAGATCCTTGTTTCTGACACACACACGCATTTTACAAAGTATGTTGGTTGTCATGAGTTCCAACCTCATACTTTGGGGGTCATTCTGTTACACATTATTTTGGTCACTCTGGTGATGTATCTACAGTTATGTGTTTAGGATCTCATAAGGACCTTTTGCCTGAGAAAAGTGACTATTGTCTTCTTCTACAAAACATATTTTTAAGATGAGTTCACAAGCTGCATGTATTGTAAGGTACAAAACCCCGAATTCTCGCAGGCTACTCTATACTTGGATTGTGAGGTGTTCACAGTTTTCTCTATAAGCAGGGTGCGAACTTGCTTCAAAGTTTAAAAGGGAGAAAAGGTTACGAAGGTTCTAGAAGAGGATATTCTAGAAAATGAGTTGGAATTTGCATGGTTGGCATCCTACTGACTTCTCAAATTTAGTGGGATCATCCTCATCCCCTTAACCATCTCTCCTTCTCTTATATAATGAAAGGTTTCTCAAGGAAGAGGTTAAGCAAGATTGAATGAAGAATTGATGAAAGAATTATGTGAAGAACTATGTTTGGATTGAACCTTGAAGACTCTATTTGTCTATCAAGTTGTACTGGATATTCTTCATGCAAGTATAGAGAAAGTGTGTGTGTTGGAACCAAGTGTTCGTGCTCTTTTCGTCAATGAGTGAGCAAAAAGCAAGCACTTACATGCCTACTTGGGCTCTGATAGGCATGACAGCTGTAATGCAAAAGGTTAGAAAGAAAATAGTAAAGG
>SNQJ01S0000148.1:64155-120466 GCA_010110895.2 Picea sitchensis
GTTGATCTGGGGGGAGGGTTTGGAATCTGTATTGTACCTCTTCATAAGACCTAACTCCCCTTAAGATTTCGTCATACAGGGAGTTTTCATGTACATATATTTTCATGATGAACTGGGCTAGGTGGATTTCCACAATCTTGCGTGGATCGTGTCTTTTGAATTCGATGTCAACCACATTGACATCGTTCAAAGCCACAGACTCCACTTTGGAGTGACCGAAATCTAGTAATGAAAACATGCCAACTTGAATAGGGAAAGTTGGCCATACCTTTTTCTGCGGTGCCTTCAGTTCTTTGTTGATGCCTCATTTTACTTTCTGGTAGGCCACTTCTCTGCATACCAGTCGATCTGGTAGAAATCATGGGAGAGCATGGGGAGGGACAGAGCACCCAAAAACTTTGATATAGGAGAAGTTCTCCTCAATGAACCAATCTGCTAGCTTACCCATATTCCCCATAATCCAATCTGAAATTCGAGGAGGTGGGTGGCCATACATGGCTATGTGAATGGGGATCACAACCTTGTGGTATATTTCATAAAAGAAATCCTTGGATTTTTCTTCCCATAGCTTGGAATGGTAGAAATGAATGGGCTCGACACTGGCCAAAGTCCAGCTCCAATTCATCAATGGGAAAGGTGTCATGAAACAGATGGCGTCCATGATATATGATGACATATAAAAGGGGCCAGGTTGTCCCTTTGACTTCGCTACTTTATAGTCTACAATCTCTTTTTCCAAGTTATTAGATAGTGTTTTTGCCCAATTGAAAGTAAAACCCTCTACTACCTCGTGCATGATGGATACCCATTCCACCGAGAAATGCGTGGGACTCTTATTTCTGAACAATCGACATAGCATCAGGGCTACATACACCATGGGAACGTCCAGATACGTTGTGGCATATAAACCATGAGCATCAGTTCGGAATCTCTTCGGGTTCCCCCACCAAGACTTGATTATATTGGGATAGTTCCTAGCATACTGGATGCACTCCTTTTGCTCGAACTCTAGAATGAATGCAACATTGAATGTATATCTAGGATTAGGGGAGATATTTTACATTACTTGCATATTTTCTGGTCGGAAAGAGCCGACAACGACCTTCCGGTGGTTTACAATTCTCCTGGTCTGGATGTCAATGTGCTCCAAGGCCCAAGTTATCATGTCGTAGGTCTTTCATCCTATAGATTAATAACATATGCATGAAATTCGGCATCAGAAAAATTTATCACTTTAGCAATTTGATTTTTATAAATCATATTTTTTGTAAGCTCAACCAGAGGCATGGGAATTTTAATTGTATTAAGTTCATTTTCCAAACTGAAACCCCCAATTGCTTTTTCAATTTCTCTGCTTGGAATTTTTGCTTCTGTATTTTCCAGGTTTTTAGTTTACGTTGCTCTTGTTTCAACTGGCTTTGTCCGAGAATCTTGTGTTTCAGTTTATGGTTTAGTATTTACTGCCTCATTTGTTTTACTTCGCGACAAAATATTTTTTGGTGGAACATTCGCAGAATTTTTCTCTCTGCGCCTCAAATCATACTTTTGTTGGAGTTCATCCATTATTGAGTCAGCAAGTCCTTGATAGGCAGAGTCTCCCAGATTATTGATGCTTTCCTCATTATTAAACATGGATTCTAGATCTAAATACTTATCATTATCATGTCTGGTTAAGTGTGGCTCAAGATCATCATCGCTAAGGTTGTTCAGGTCTTCTTCTAACTCCTCATAATTTTGTATATCATCCCTCTGCATAAAATTCTCAGTTTTGAACGAGGCTTGGATCTTTTGATCCTCATTTTTTTATTTTTCTCTATTGCATATGGGGGTTAGGGTTTCTCTTGAACTGATTCCTAACGTAATTATCAGGTTTGGCTTGTTATAATTCCATTCTAGATATCTTGTTTGATAAATGTTTAATTATCTTGCCCATCTCATCCATTTTCTCTTCTATGGACTTCCCAGACCCAGATGGTCCTTCCTATTCTTTAAAACTCTTAGGTTCTCTGGTTCCCATCTCAACCTTATTTTTAATTTCTCGGATGCCATCATATTAGATTCAATTTCTATGGCATCATCTTGCATTCCTGCTAGAGTGGCAGATCTTCTTTCTCTTAAGAGGAGGGAAAAATCGGGTTCAAAATCCCCTGCAAAAGTTAATTTTTCCGCAGGTTGAGAAGGCTTCACCTCAACTGGGATTTTATTGAATATTCGAGTAAATTCGAGAACTGATTCAGAATTATTTTTTCTTAAATCCCCGAATTCAGTCAAATAAAAGAGATGGTCCTTCTTCTCTCCCCATTGTCTTAGGAAGGCATTTTCTAGATCATCATATGACCGTAAAAAACCTACCGGGAGTCCTCGGAACCAAGTTCTCACTTGTCCTTCAAAGGTTTGTACTAACATCCTTGAGTAAACATCTTTGTGTTCAATGCCAAGGATATCAAAAAACTGATGCAAAAATACTATGTGTTCAGTTGCGGTTAAATCTCCTTCTCCCATGAACTTTGGTAGGTTTTTCATATAATTTTTAGGCAAATCATGAAGGACGACAGGGAGGACCAAGGGAGCGTATCTAGCAACTACCTTGGAAAATATTCTAGGAGGAGGAGATTTTCCTTGACCTTTTCCACCTGCTCCTCTACCTCCGGTGCCACCAACACCATCCATTGGAAGTCTAGGAGACGAACTTCGGGAGCTATAAAGGGGATTTTCAAAAAATTCTAGGGACTGAAGTGGTGACCTTTCGACTACTTTGGGATGTGGCGAAGGAAGTTCCGGAAAAAGGCCATTAGGAGATGGAAAATCTAAAATAGGAGGAAAAGGGAAATGTGTACTGGTTTCTCAGACTTACAAGATGTATATATAGGTGAACCAATAAGGGGTGAAACAAGGTATAAAATATATTCTTCAAAGTTTCGAGAAACTAAAACCTTCAATTCGGGAGAGGATATTCCCTGGAAGAGTGTCAACGATGACAGGTATTGGATGGGATTCTTTATTCTCGTTAGTAAAAGTATCTGTCAAATCAATCTCAACTTTTATCTTGGGAACATTCACCTTTGGAGTTTCGAGTTTAGCCACAACTTCACTAGTTGATGCCTCTCCAGAATGAATCTATTTAATGCTTTTGTTAGGGGTTAGTTATTCAATTGGAACCTTAGCATTAAATTGTGTAAATTTGGGTTGATATACTTTGCATGTTGATGAAACAATCGATTTGAGGTATCCCTTTGGTTTCAACAACTTTTTGGGATCTGACACTGGTGTGGTCTGCTTATCGTCTGGATTTTTTCTGGTATTCTTTCGACCGAATGCCAGTTGTGTCTACGATGGATTCGCTAAGTGAAAAATAAAAATAATCCTTACTTATGTATTCAATCTTTGTTCACCATCAAAGATAGAAACTTACCTTGTCGTTTTCCCAAGGAAAATAATTTTGTTTCTTCGTACCCAACAACGACGCCAAAAAGATGTTGTTCTTGAGATTAAACTTAAGTCTCAAAGAGTAATGTCAGTCATTAGGAATGTTTAAAGAGAATGTTTTAAAATAATGTTTTTTCTACCTTTAGTTATCTAAGAAATGATCCTTAAATGAAATTAATAATAGGACAGTACAGGGGTCGTATTTCATTGTCTGAGTCACAATTATAATATCAAATGGTGTGGGAGAAACTTACAAAACCGTTAAAAAAAGCTAGGCATCAATGACAGATGAATCTCACTTTGTTTGCGATAGAAGAAAGTAAAGAGTGCACCCTTGAACAGGATATGAGATGCAATAATTCAAATAGCTTGTAGGTCTTTTATTACTTACAGTAAATACAAAGGAAAAACCGCTTACTCAATGAATTGTTGATATAATTTGATTACATTAGTTGTGATACTAAATTGCAATCAATCGCTTATCAAGGAATTACGTAAGAAAATTTGGAGATGTGGAAACACAAAAGAAGCACATAACTCAAACTGAACGGAATTTAGAATCTTTGTCTGCACTTGTATTAATACTCAAAAAGGAGAGTTTCTTATATTACATTCGGCAAGAAGAAACCACGAATAGATCTCGAATCTATGTATTTATACAAAATTATCACAACTCAAAACGGTTGGACTTATTTCAATAAAAAATAACATATATCTGAATAAGACAACAATATGTAAAATCTGATGAGCTCCACTGGTGTTCTCCTTTGTCTCTTCATCTGCTGGGAAAAATGCCTCTTTTCTTTATTCCTTTAGGTTGGACAAAACTGTCATCTAGACTCCTTAGTAATTCGACATATTGTCTTGGTTGTTTTCATATGTTGACATATGTCCCTCAAGATACACTCAACAATGCAACAAGACATAGTCATGATCAGGGATGAATGACAATCGGATGAGTAGCACTGCATGGCTCATCAAGGAATGTATAATGAGCATGAAAAGAGTAACAGTTTGTGGGAAGGATGACAATGGAACAGGTGTATGATGATGAATAAGGGATAAGTGAAGATTAGAATGTGAATGAGTGAAATCAGTGGTTGAAGGAAGGTGGAAGGTAGGGAGGGTAAAAAGAAAGGGCACTATGCAATGTATTCTTACTTGCTTCTAGTTGTGCTTCCTTTCCCATGTTCAATACATTGGTTGCATCTATCCAATAATCTCACCATGAACCTTGAGGGATCAATTGTTTCATTTACTTCAAAAGTAAATAATTTCCTCTCTACCTGAGGCATCTTTTCTTGGATCTTTCTTATTTCCTAAGCGATGACATGGAACTATGATCTTGGACTTACCAACCATTTATTTATCCCAATAATATCAATTTCTCTCATTTCCTGAATGGTTTCTAGAGTTTCTTCTTTCCTCTTTCTGGAATTTTGTTGGTTCATTTCAATATCAATTTTCCCCAAGGATTATGAGATATTACTCCCTTTGAAATCAATTAGATTCTTATTTAGTGATGACAACGCTTCCAGGCAAGCATCCTTTACCTCCCTGGCTATTATTTTTCTTTTTTCCAAATTCATTTCCCAGAGTTTCAGGGCCATATCACCTCGTAATTGTTCAGAAGGAGAGAGCAAAGGAAAATCAGAAACATTGGCTTTGTGCACCAATATGATAGCTTCTTGAAACCTGGCTCGAGATGAGCAAGATTCTCTTTATTTAATATAGATTCCCTTTAGAGAAAGGTCTGTTTCCTGGTAGAACTTCTGGATGACATCAAATTTCGTGAAAAGGTCCTGCTGGGCCATTTCCAGATTTTCATTTATTTCTAGTGATTGAGTCAGGAAGGTCGAGATGTCAATTGAGGTACCTTCAGTCAGCTCCAACCTAGCTTGCAATTGTTCTATCAATTCATCACGATGAGTGACCACTCCTTGGTTGGTTAGTGAACTCTTTTGGAGCTCGTCAAGGTTAGCCTACAACTGTTGGATTTGTTGCCAATCATGAGCTTTGATTTGCACGAAGTCTCGACTCATCCTATTCCTGGTAGTTTTTTCCATGGAATATATTTGATTTTTCAAGTGCTCCACCAATAATCTCTTATGTCGTATTTGCTCGGCCAAATTATCCACAGACCATTGATTTGCAGTGGAAAAATCACCCAATGAACCTGCAACTTCTTTCGCGAATTCTGGATCATCTCGATCATTCCCGTCGTAAAACGTCCTCTACCTTTTAGTTATCACTCCATATTTCTGGTGCGATTCCCTTTTGACAATGGCCTTCCGTTTTCTTCTAAAAAATAAATCTGAAGGAGGCATTTCTTTGGGAGAGATGGGGGTAAGATCATTCGCAACAAAAAATTCAGGATTACGGGTCTCGAAGCTTGATTGCAGAGGTGTCAATGATGTAATGGGAGTGTGAATCTCCGAAGACTATTGTTGTTCTATTGTATTTGAGGTGCCAGCAGGGTAGTTGGTGATTAAGGAGGCACATTTTGTCCCTACTTCAGGAAAGCCTCGAGTTGCGATTTTGTCGGGGGGCTAACTGGCTTGACAATGATGTTTCTAATTTATGTTTCAATTCCTCCGAGCTCTTTGGGGTTTCCTCAACTTTATGCTTACCAGAGTTATTGGCTTCATAACATGTTGACCTAGCTTCCTGAGAAGGGGGAGTGGCTACTTTATCCCCTTGTAGTACCTTCGGTAGGTTATTTCTCATGTTCCTTTGGAAACTGAGGAAACCAGCTTGTTGATATGGGGGAAGGGTTCAGAATATGTCTTGTACCTCTTCATAAGACCTAAATCCCCTGAATATGTCGTCATACGAGAGTTTTCATATACATAACTAGGCTAGGTGGATTTCCACAATCTTGCATGGATCATGTCTTTTGAATTCGATGTCAATCAATTTGACATCCTCCAGAGCTACAGACTCCACTTTGGAGTGACCGAAATCTAGTAATGAAAACATGCCAACTTGAATAGGGAAAGTTGACCATACCTTTTTCTGTGTTGCCTTCAGTTCTTTGTTGATGCCTCCTGTTACTATCTGGTAGGCCACTTCTCTGCATACCATTCGATTTGGTAGAAGTCATGGGAGAGCATGGGGAGGGACAGAGCACAAAAAAAATATGATATAGGATAAGTTATCCTCAATGAACCAATTTGTTAGCTTACCCAGATTCCCCATAATCCGATCTGAAATTCAAGGAGGTGGGTGGTGATACAAGGCTATGTGAACAAGGATCAAAACATTGTGGCAGATTTCATAAAAGAAATCCTTGTATTTTTCTTCCCATAGCTTGGAATGGTAGAAATGAATGGGCTCGGCACTGGATGGAGTCCAACTCCAATTCATCAATGGGAAAGGCGTCATGAAACAGATGGCGCCCATGATATATGCTCACATATAAAAGGGGGCAGGTTGTCCCTTTGACTTCGTTTCTTTATAGTACGCAATATCTTTGGCCAAGTTATTAAATAGTATTTTGGCCCAATTGAAAGTAAAACCCTCTTCTACCTTGTGCATGATGGATACCCATTCCACCGAGAAATGTGTGGGACTCTTCTTTCCAAACAATAGACATAGCATCAGGGCTTCATACACCATGGGAACGTCCAGAGATGTTGTGGCATATAAACCATGAGCATCAGTTCTGAATCTCTTCGGGTGCCACCACCAAGAATTGATTATATCGGGATAGTTCCTGGCGTACTGGATGCACTCCTTTTTCTCGAACTCCAGAATGAATGCAACATTGAATGTATATCTAGGATTAGGGGATATTTTGTACATTACTTGCATATTTTCTGGTCGAAAAGAGACGATAGCAACCTTCTGGTGGTTTACAATTCTCCTGGTCTGGATGTCAACGTGCTCCAAGGCCCATCTTATCGTGTTGTTATAAGGCATGAGTCTCGACTGTGGTGCTATTTTGTGCAGTTCTAAATGTGCTATATGTCTGATTTTAGCTGCATAAATATTTTCTTCTTCTTTAGCAGAGTCCTCTGGACAGTTGATGATTTCATGCTCTAGAACCTCGAACACCTGCATCCAATATTTAATAGTGTCCATGGCCTGTGACGTAGTGTTCGACAGAACGTCTGTGTTTGGTTTTAAATCCTCACCAGCCACATCAATAGTTTTCATCATTTTTCATGGTGGCATAATCTCTATGAAATCAAGTGAGGTTACATGTTGCAGAGAAAATTCATGAGATTTTCAAACTGATAATATCTTGCTAATTGCGAAAGGTGAAAATGAATTTGAAATCCAAGTGCTTTTATTCAAATCAGATACATTGATTTTCATATAGCTTCACTAACCAAAAATTTATTAACTTTAATGGAAATGTATACTTGGTGATCGGCAATCCGTGTTTGAATCCTTACCCTAAATTAATCATATATGCCATTAATATTCGACAGTTCGCGTTTGGGAGTTTTAGATGAGACAGAGTGAGAATTTCCTGAATCCCGCATCTACGAAGGTTAATCCCTGGATAATCGCTTTTAAACTCTTAATTAATCATGTTTAAAAGGTGTGTCAATTTCGAGTGTTTCAGGAGTTCGGACTTCCGGAACTTTAAATGTAGCTCGAGAGGAAATTCCTGAAACCCGAAACTACGAAGTGATTAATTATCTAGTAAAAGTCTTAATTAATCATATTTAACTTTAAGCATTTCAAAATTTTGGACTTCAGAGATTTTAGAATATGATACAAGGTAAGCGTCTGAACTCCGAAGTGCGAAATCATTAATTATCTCTTGATCATGATTAACTTGATTAATTAACATTTAGTTCTTTGACATTTTGATAGTTTGGTGATTCGTGCCTTCGTTCTTTGTTAAAATACCAAAGGATCATCTCTCGTATTGACGTGTTATGGATGACGTCATTTTGGGAAATGTGTCTAGGAAAGGGAGGTGCCACGTGTTAACTCAGGGAAGACTCAAAGGTACACATGTACTACAACTCGCATATTTTAAAGGTTTAGGAAAAACAATGAGCAGACACTTTCGGGTTTCGGAGCTTCAGGGTTTTTATTGTTAAGACTTATTCCAACATCCGAAGTGCGGAGCTCCGAAACGACTGTTATAGATTTACCTCTTTAAAAAATAGGAGACTCCAAAACTCCGGAGGTATTAGGATCGTTCGATCAAAAGGAAAAACTCGTCAACGACGGATATCTTGTGTGCCTTATCATTTTCCAATCCGTAAAGGAATTTGATTAAAAATCGTAAGTCATTTTCTAAATTACCGTTCCCTTTGGGAAAAAATATATTTTCATGAGGTGAGGAATATAAATCTCAACAGTTTAGAGTTGTACGTCTTCCAGCATTCATTATGTCAAGTGAATTCATTGATATATGATGCATAGATGAAGATGGATCGATGTGGTTTCATTGATATATGATGCATAGATGAAGATGAATTGATGCATTAATGTTCATGGGGTTTTCAAAGACAGATTGATGTAAAGATGACTCATTGTTGTCTTTTCATGGTTGAGAGGAAGTACAAATGGATGAACTCCAAAGTTGTCCCCTTATGGTCAAATCCCTCACGGGAAGACTCTTTGCGGTTGAGTTATCCTAGAAGTATGGTTAGAGAACTCATGCTTAATTGTGGAATAATGAGATGAATATCATTGAATTTGTTAGTGAAACTATCCTAGATGTATAGTGTTTGTCATGCCATTTCCGGTGGTATGTGGAACGTCACATAACTCCTCACATTTTGAGAGTAATGGCCTTACGAAGTTGGAGGACCCTCATATGATGGTTAGAAGACCCAAAAGGTCAAAGAAGTCAAAGTTCTTACAAAGAAGAAATTATTTAAATAACAAAGTGAAGTGATAAAGTCAAAGAGGATTATTTAAATAATAAAGTAAATGGAGAACTTTCTAATTATTGAAAGTGGTTATAAGAGGATTGACCCTAAAATGAGGAAAGTGGGTTAAGTGGCCAAGTGACTATTGGATATATGGACAAGTGGAAAATTGAACAAAGTTGGACATAGGTGACTATGTGGACAAAGTGGATATGTGGACAAAGTGGCCAAGAATATGCTTCTAAGGAAGCTACTTGGAGAGTATAAATAAGAGGCAAGGGTCTCTTGTAAAAATATATCTTTAGCATATATTGAAGATCTATTTTGAGAGAGAGATTGACTAGAGGATCTCATGGACACATCAAAGTTTCTGTAAGTCTGAGATCTTGACGATGAAAGTACGTATATACACGGGTTGCAGTGAGACAAAGCACGTACACACGTGGGTTGAAGGAGGTCAGAGCGCATACAGTTGGAGGAAGTCATGAAGAATTGAGTATGAGATGGTGCTAGGTTCTTGAAGGATGAAGCAAGTTCCATATATGCATTCTATGGGCTCAGATCTGCCATAAACGTTCTGGTATGGTTACATAGTTGTCTTGATGGATAGTCTTGCTTATTGTATGGTGAATGCTTAAGGAATTCTTGGTATGGTTATTGTGATATGATTATGTTGGTTGATTGATAGAGTGAGAAACAATCTTATGATTCAGTACTGATATGGTTGCCATAGTATACTGGTTACTTATGATTGAGTGACATTCATATTGTATGGTTGAGGAGCATGAGTAAGTTGTTGGAGAGCATAGATGTGTTGTGATTGGTTATGGTACAGATTGTACAGTGAAGGGAAGAAGTGGATATGACAGAGGATGCAGAAAATCTGAGTTTTCATGGAGAGAAAAAACCCTAGATCTTAAGGAGGCACACGCAGGTAGCAGTACAGACAGGTCGCGTACATACGTGAGTTGTATTACTGGTAGGGAACGTACATACGCGTGCTACACTACTGACAGGTTGCGTACCTGTTGACAGATTGGTATCTGTTAAGGATTGAATCCTCTTCTCAGTTGGTGCTGAGTTGTGTAAGTTGAGTCTTGAATTGCAGAGATTGTGCTCTTGTGGAGTTGTAACTCTATTCAGTTGTTGTTGATAAATCCAAGGATTGTAGTCCATAATAAAAATAAAATTGTACATACATCGTGTGTTCTTTGTGTTTTTTGTGGTGATGACTTGTTGATGATATATGTTGTTTTTATTTGTTTCTTATATATGTTCACATACAACTGATTATAAATGACAGTAATGAGTGATGAGTAAATGGTGATTGCTAACTAAGGAGTTTTGTGAAGGGAATTTGAAAAATATCCCTACACTGATTCATCCCCCTCCTCAGTGTGGTCGGTGTGTCCAACAACACCTATGCTTTCCTCACAATCCAAGACTTGGATTGTTTTTGGCTTTCTTCCTCCTGGCAGAGACTCTGTGCTCAATGGCACTATTTCTCCTAAGATTTGGACTTTCTCAAAATTCCCAAGGGTCTCGGCCCTTGTCTTTTCCTTCAAAGGAAATCTTGTGCCCTCCTGGTACCTCCGCTCATCCTCCTGAGATTTCCCTTTTGGTGTGCCCTCTTGGAAACCTTTCTCCCAGAACCCGAAAATGAGTTCCCACGCACTCTTTGTGCCTGCTCAATGCACTCCTTATAGATCCCTCAAAGTATTCAACTACTCTGAACTGTGCTCTCCTTGCATAGATATTCTCCCTTCTGAGGTTAAATAAATTTATCTGGTGTTTCCACCTGGCACGCTCTTTTCTGAAATCGAAAGAGAGTTCAAAATGCACTCCTTGCGTTGTCTACACAGAGTTTCAATACTCTAGCGTGCACTCCTTGCATTGGCTACACAGAGTTTCAATACTCCGACATGCACTCCTTGAACTAGCCTAAGATCCCATAACTTCTCAACAAAATCACAAAGATAGGGAATTCTAACTTATCCTACAAATGAAAACATAGATGCATACATCTACAACATACTTAAATAAACATAGAAACATTCAGAAACAAGCATTCACCATACCAAATAAATACATAGAAACCTCTGATGCAGGAAAAACTTCTCTTTTCCTTAATGTCTAAATGTTTTGTACAAATTTTTACAAAAGTTGGACTTCTACAGAGTATCAATGCTTCCTCTCCTATCTTAATCTCTCTCTACTGCTCAACCACTCCTCTTAACACTAACTAATTTTGATTACAAGATATTTTTACAAAAGAGGGGCTCCTCGAGCCTTCCCTCCAACTCACCTACTCGCATTGAATCACCAGTCGTGTGACTCTGCGCAAGTTGTAAACCTTGCCAATAGTGTTCATATTGTAATTGTTTCACAATGATAAAACTTAGTCGAGTGTTATCCAAGTTTTGCATCGCCCACACCATATTTGTGTGTCTCTTGTTTGTTTCGCAAGTGTTGTTTTTGTTTCATGGATGTATGCGTAAATGACTAAGTGTTAAGGCTATTAACACATTGTCTAAGTATAGAAGAGTTGCACTAGAGTAGGAGTGTGAATTTCTTGTAGCCTAGAATGGAGTATGGATATGCTCTAGGTGAAGATATGTAGTCCAGAAAAAGTATCCTTGGTGTTTCCAAGAAGCCATGTAAGAAACATCGTGGTGCTGCATGTTCTCAAGAGGTGAATGATTGCAAGATTTGGGTAGGCACTCTATGGGGACGTGACACCATAGATTTTAAAACCGGTCTAGCCTTGACCCCATTTTCTTAACCTTTTAATCATATGCTAATGTTAGTTTGTCAAATAATTCCACATCATAATTGGCTAGAAGTGGGCTTATTATAATGGTCTCGTAATTGAATGGGTTTTTTTTATCCATGCTTTTAAAAATAGGAACAATAATGATTTTAGTACATCGCTTAGGGAAACCTTGCTCGATAAATGTGCAAAGTGAAGTTGTGAGATTTCAAATTTCCAATAGAGTTGATAACTTAAATATGGTAAAAGTGTAATGGAATTTAAAAATGCACTATGAACAAGGTTACACATTCTACATTTTTATCTTTTTCACTTTGCCATCCCAAGAAAGTGACCATAAAATATTTTCCAAAATTGCACTTTTGAGTTGCTAAAATCGTTGTTAATGAAAAATGAATCTAACACCCTTGAATATTGTAATGTAAAAATATTAAATAATATTAAGTAGTAATTGATAATGGATTATTTTATTAAAAAGACACATCCTCTCATGGATGGTTGCTAAAGTTCCTCTAGGGTTATTATGTATGGCAGTACTCTATTGTAATTTTTCATCATCATTTATTATTCATTTTTATTCATTCAAACATATGTGTATATTTTATTTCTTATTGGGGCCTACCTACCACATTGGTCTCATAGCAAGGTTCTCAACCATCTGTGGCATCCCAGTTATTTTTGCATGCGACCAATCCTCCACATTCTATCTATTCCACTCCTTTGCATCTCCCTTGCACTCTCTCACATCCACTTCTTCCCTTCTTTGATACTCCACCTCCCCACATCCCTGGATCCATATCGGTGCATCTCCTGCGTCGTAACATCTCTGCCTATGTCGGCCTCTCCTCCACGTTCTATCTATTCCACTCTTTTTCATCTCCCCCATACTCTCTCTCATCCACTTCTTCCCTTCATTGATGCTCCACCTCCCCACATCCCTACATCCATATTTTCACATCTCCAGCATTGTACAAGCTTTTTCTGCGTCTCCCCCACATTTTCCTCTCCCTTTTCACTTCTTCTCTATGCCCATCCTTCCTCCTCCCTACCCGCCCCCCCCATCCTCGTTCTTTGATTCTGCACTCTGCTGCCCCACCTCCTCTCAGCCCACTCCAACTGCAACTCCACTTCCATTTTCTTTACTCACCGCCACTCCCCACCACTACACCCAACCTTAATTCCCCCTTGGCTCTTCTTCCACACCAGTCTCCACTTTCTACCACTGTCCACGACCTGCTCCTATTTTTCTTCTTTCAAACGTATAATAGAAAAATATTATTATTATTATATATTATTATTAATTTCTATCAATTCTGATTATCAACTCCAACACAAAAATTGTGTCCAAGTATTCTCCCCCACACACCAGAAGCATGACAGAGTTGAAGAACCAGGTGGATCTCTTGGAAAATGAAATCAACTCGCTCAAAGAAGTCGTCGGCAAAAACTAATAGGAACTAAAAGAAGAAGTAAAAAATAGTAATTTTGAACTCAACTCACTCAAGAAAGTTATCAGCAAAAACCAACACGAGATAAAAGAAGAAATAAAAAGTAGTAATGTTGAACTCAGAGACGACATCAAAATCAATGTGGAATAAATACTAAAACTTTTAAATAAGCAACACTGAGGTTCTTGAGGGTGCACTAAACAACAAAATAGTTCAAGTATGTTTCTCTCTTCATCTCACTCACAATCTCTCTCCCCCTCACCACCACCACCACCACCACCCCCATACCATTCATCGACAGGAAACCAATATCAACCTCTCATGACATGTCCTCCCAGGGGAAAAATATAACTATCAAAATATGACTGGGACAAAGATCAATGTGTCGCATGGTTTAACAAAGTCAAAGAGTATTTCAATATATTTAACATTATATTAGATGAAGAAAAGGTTAAATATTCTTCCATGCATTTAGAGGGTAACGCATACAATTGGTATATGTGGTGGAAAGGAGAAAAAATTTCATACACTTGGGACCTATTTAAAATGATTTTTTAAAAAGATTCCAAGGAATTATCGAAAATGAATTTTTCAGGAAACTTACCTATCTTTAGCAAAAAGGAAGCGTTGAGGATTTAATGCATCAATGGTAAGCTCTTTCCACACAAATATTTGGGCTATTTAGCAAGAAATTACTCGAGACATACCTAGGAGTCCTTGAACCATATCTCCAAATGAATTGAAATAGCATGACATTCCATCCGTTGAGGTAGCAAGGCATAAGGCAAGGGCAACAAAGGAAAAATTCGAAGGGTTCCAATCAAGAAATGGGAATACATATTCAAAATGAAACACACTCCATATGACATAAAGAGATAAATATAAATGCATACCTCCACACATACGAGACGACAAAAGAAATCTTGAAGCACAACAAATGAAAGAAGGAAAATGCAGACAGTATGGATACGGATGGGACCCCAGACATCGGTGTCGCACAAAATATCGTTCAAAGAAATTCTACGCCTGTGAAGTTGAAGGAAATGATGAATCAATTTCAAAAGAATCAGAAGATGAAGAGGTAGATAATATCCCAAATATCGCATCAGAGGCAGAAGGTGACAACACACCCAAAGTCTCTAAAGCAACCATGATGGGTATCAGTCAACCACAAAATCTTAAGCTAAAAGGGCACATAAAAAATAATAATGTCATAGTACTAATCAATACAAGGAGTACCCACAACTTCATCGATATCAATGTTGCAAGAAGGCTCAAATTTTTCATATACCTAGTACCAGATATGAGAATAATGGTTGCAGATGGAAAAAAGATTGATAATGTAGGCAAGTGCCATAAGGTGAAATTGAACATACAAGACTACAATCTAACCTCAAATTTCTACACCTTACCACTGGGAGGAGTAGATGTGGTCTTGGGAATTCAATGGTTGCAGACATTAGGAACTTACTTTGCTAACCACTAGAAGCATTTCATTAAGTTCAAATGGCAAGGATAGAAGTATAAACTACATGGATTTCAAACCCCGTACACACAAGTCATGTCATAGAAAAAAATGGAGAAACTAATCAAAAAAGGAGCTACTACTTATTTGATTCAATGCCACTAGATGGAAGGACAAAATTCAGAACAAGAAGAGTCAAAATCCTTAGAAATTCAGGAGTTAATCCAAAAACACAACAAGGTATTTCAAGACCTAACGATGGAATTTCCACCAGAGAGAAGGATTGAACAAATAATTGAAATTAAACCAGGGTCAAGTCCAGTCAAAGTAAAACCTTATAGGTACCCCCATCATCATAAAACTGAAATTGAAAGGTTAGTACAAGACATTCTTAAATGTGGGGTTATCAAAAAAAAAAAAAAGTCCATATGCAGCTGCAGTAGTTCAAAATTGGACTTGAGATCAGGTTATTATCAAACTAGAGTAAGACTAGAGGATGTGACCAAAAAAAATTTTGAGACCCATGAGGGACAGTATGAGTTTAAGGTGATTCTTGTTGGGCTAACTAATTCTCCTACCACCTTCCAAGCAGTTATGAATGAATTTTTCCATCCCTAGCTTAGGATATATGTATTAGTCTTTTCTGATGACATCCTTGTATACATCAAGACATGGAAGGAACATCTGAAACATATGGAAACAATATTATCTCTCTTGGAAGAAAATCAATTCTATGCGAAAAAATTCAAAATGTGCATTTGGAAAAGAGGAAGTAGAATATATGGGTCACATAATATCTAAAGAAGGGTCAAAGTAGACCCAATAATATTCAGGCAATCACAGAGTGGCCCAAACCAAAAAATATTTCTAAGCTAAGACGATTTCTAGGGTTGGTGGGATATTATCGAAGATTTGTCATAAACTATGCACATTTAACTACTCCCTTAACAAACCTCTTAAACAAAAACTCCTTTCATTGGAATGACAAAGCTCAACAATGTTTTGAGGCTCTGGAAAATATCATGTCTACAATCCTGGTGTTGGCAACACCTGATTTCTCAAAACCCTTTGTAATTGAAGGTGATGCTTCTAGTTTTGGAATAGGAGCAGACTTGAGGAAAGAAGGGCACCCAATCACATTTGAGAGTAGGAAGTTAAACAAAAGGGAATTTCTACAGTCGACATACAACAAGGAAACACTCGCTATCATGCATCCACTTACAAAATGGAGACAATATCTCCTAGGAAGCAAGTTCCTGATACTAACATATCACAATAGTCTTCAACATATGTTACAACAAAATACATTGAAAACTGAACAATAGAAATGGATAGAGAAAATTGCTACCTTCGACATGGAAATTCTACATAAAAGGGGAAAAGGCAATCTAGTGGTTGATGCCCTCTCATGAAGAGATGAAGAAACGCAAGCCTTTGCAGTGTCAATGGTAATTCCTAAATGGTTTGATGAAATTCGAACCAAATATGCCAAAAACCCGGAGACTTGCTCCATAATCAATAACATGAATGAATACCCCAAGTTTGAATGGAAAAACGACATGCATTATAGTATAAAGTAAAAATTTACTTAAATTCCAACTCTTGATTTAAATCCAAGGTCCTATATGCCATGATTGTTTAGTTGCAGGTCACGTAGGATTTTTCAAAACTTATTACAATGCACGCCAATCAGTTTTTTGGAAAGGTATGAATGTTGATATCCAAAAATATGTCGCAGAGTGTGATCCTTGTCAAAGGAACAAAAATGAAAATGTTTTAACTCTCGGATTACTTCATCTGCTACATGTTCCAAATAAAAACTGGGAAGAGATATCGATGGATTTCATTAAAGGATTACCACTGTTTGAAGGAAAGGATCAAATACTAGTGGTGGTAGACAAATTAACCAAGTATGCACATTTTATTAGGGTAAGGAAAACAGATTCTACAAAACAGACAGTCAAAGCGTTCTGTAAAAACATTTACAAGTTACATGGCTTTCCCAAATTCATTGTCAGTGACAGAGATGCCAAGTTTAAAGGGAATTTTTGGAAGGAATTTTGCAAACAGATTGAAACATCCCTCAATATGAGCTCATCCTACCATCCTCAAACTAACAGTCAAACATAAATTGTTAATAAATGTTTGGAGACTTACCTTTGTTGTTTCGTGACTGACAAACAAAATAAGTGGTTCCAATGGTTTCACTTAGTTGAATGGTGGTACAATTCCATGTATCACAGTCAAAATGACACCATTTCAAGCTCTTTATGGGTATGAACCTCTGAAATGGAAGGAATTTTCCGCAAACCAGACAAAAGTTGCAACAGTTAAAGATCACTTACAAGAGAATAAAAAGGTTCTTCAATTACTCAAGGAGAATTTAGCAGCTTCTAGGAACCGTATGAAGCAACACGTAGATTTACACCGATCCGAAAGAGAATTCAAAGTTGGAGACTGGGTATTCGTCGAGCTCCAACCTTATAAACAATTATCTCTTAAGCAACAAGGAAAAAATAAGTTGGCACCAAACAATTATCTCTTAAGCAACAAGGAAAAAATAAGTTGGCACCAAATTTTTATGGACCATATCAACAAAAAGATCAGTCAAGTAGCTTATGGATTGGACTTACCCGACAACAGTTGTATTCACAATGTTTTCAATGTCTCATGCCTTAAAAGGGTATTGGGAAAACAACAAAAGGCACAAACTATACTTCCATGTTGAACGATGAAGGAAGAGTTGTTTTAGAACCATAAGCCATTATTGCCACAAGAGAGAGAAGTTTGTGTTCTTGAATAATCAAAGAGTATCTCATCAAATGGAAGAACTTACCTAAAGAAGATGCAGCATGGGAGCCAGAGAGTTTTTGACAACTACATCTTTCATTACCTTGCTTTGAGGACAAAGCAATTTTTATGAGAGAGAGAATGTAATGTAAAATATTAAATAATATTGCGAGTAATTGATAATGGATTATTTTAATAAAATATGCATCCTCTCATGGATGGTCACAAGTTCTTTAGGATTATTATATATGATTTAACTCATATTTCCTTTTCATCATCATTTATTATTCATTTTTATTCATTCAAACATATGCATATATTTTATTTGTTATTGGGACCTACCTACCACAAATACTCCATTGCCACTCGGTTTTGTCAATGCAAACAATTGATATTTTAAATTCCATCAATTTGAAATGATTCTCGTCAATTTGACATGATTCTTGTCGGAATTCAAGTAATAGGGTTGTTATAAGTTCAATCTAGATGTTTCAAAGCCTCCAGCTAATCTTTGTAAATCTTGGTTTTGGTTGGTTTACAACATGAGATTTTTGGATTGTTTTGGTGAATCACCTTTGCATCGGGAGAAGACAAGGAATCACGTTTATGGAAAAGTATAACCGAGTCGAGGCCATGTCACTTGAGAGATCCCATATTTGGCTGACGATGCAATTGAAAAGAATAATTGTCATTAGCATCGAGGAGAGGGACATTTTTACTCTTATTCTTAGGTCAAGCTTTACACATATCTCTAACAACATTTCGTAATTATGAAGCTCAAACTTTGGAAGAAATGAAATGTCAAAACAAACTTGAAAACTACCATACATGGTCACTTTCGGGTCCTCTTGAAGAAGGTCAAAGCTTTGACTGCTGAATATGAAAACACTTTGTTCCATTCCATTCAAAGCCGCGAAAAGTTCACAATCAACGAAATTATGTGAGATGATCTCTAACTCGTTGCAATGTAAAACTCGTCAAACCTCGCTCCAGAAATAACTGGCGGGGCATCCAATGGTCGGGCGGCGAGGTGAACCCTTGATTTCGCCGCGTGATAGTGTGATGCTCGCGTGCTGGTTAGGACTTGCCTCCTCGTCAAACTCAGGAATCAAAGAATGCGAAAGGCTGTGCATAGCCAGCTCTTGTTGAACTTCAGGAATCGGTCAAGTCTTAAGCTTTGGGTAACAAAGATTTCAGGTTTTCCTGGGTTTTGACTTCCCAGCAGCTGTTGATCTGGTCCGCTATTAAAGCAGAAAATAGTTATTCAGAAATGATCCCTCGTTCCCCAGCCCTGCCCTATCAGCTAGTATATCCAAAGAATTGAAGATTAACAAACTTCCTTTTGGTCCGAGTGGAGGAGTAGGTCACAAATACATCAATGTGGCCGGCCCCATGAATACTAACAAGGTATCAGTAATACCTGAACAAAGTTTCATTACTACCACAACATTCAACAAACTTCCATCTGGTCCGAGCGATGGAGTAGGGCACAAGTATGTTGATTGATTGATAGCCTAGTTCAAAACATAGCCATCAAAAGTCGATTCAAAACCAAATCAATACACTGAAATGAAGATCAAACCAGTTCCGACATGTTGAACGGAAAGCGCAATTTCCGTATCTTTGATGAAGAAGTAAAGTGATATTGTTGATTATGGATGAATGTCTGTACTGAAGAATTAAAACGAAAGGTCAGTAAGAAGGCTGGAATTACATTTCTTTCTTTCAAGATAGAATGTCGACTCCTTTCAGTTTTCCATATTAGACCTCTTCTTTCTCCCGTGCTGTGAAGCACATTACAATGATTAATTAAAAAACCCGTTTCTCTTTGAACGATTCAAATCATAGTCATTCCACATTTGATTTTCTATTATTGTTGTATGCTAAAGATTCTATGAAATGAAAAAAATTTCCAATGATATTTGCCCAAAATTTGGTCAAAAATTGTTGGATTAATAAATTTAAGTGATTATTTCTGCAAAATCTGGAGTGTCCTGGGAGTTTTTCAGCATACTGAATCTATTCTCTTCAGCATTCAAAAATGAATTCTGAACAACAACAAAAATGATTCATATAAACTTATATGGCCAAATTCCGAAAAAATATTTCTTAAAACAGCTAGCCAACGTCTTTACTATTTGTCCCATAATTACAATTATTAATTAAAAAAGCCATTCACTTGACAATAAAAACAAAAGATATAAGACATAAACCAAACAATGTTTACAAACATAATTTTGTATTATTATAATAATTAACATTTATTAACAATCTTCTTTCTTTTATGTCGATGATATGATATCGTTCTTATGGTAAGCAAGGAGTTCTCATGATCTTGAAAACCAACTAAGAAATATTCAAGGATCACTTAAGCTCAAATCGAATTATAGCATTGAGAAAGGATTATTGGGAGATGGAAAAATTATTGGGCTTTGAAAACAATTAAAATCAAATCCAATTTTGGAGTTGAGATAGGAAGAAACTCCTCTTTGACACTCTTTTTACACCTTTTTATGCATGTGAAGTCTAGAGCTGTAGTCTCTAGTGAATTCGAGAAAGATAAAAGCAAATACAAAAAAGAATTTTATAACCTATAATTCAAATTAAAGGAAATAAGTCACATCCCATTCTCCTCTTAGAAACAACCCTATCCCACATTGAGAGCACTACTATGACTAGATATATAATGTATAAGAACCAGTTAAACAAATACGGAAGACAAAAACCTCATCATCATCATTTTTAAATTCTGATAATGGTAAACTTTATATTTTTCAATATCTTTATTTCATAACCATATTACAATAAATATTCTTGAAAATTTTTAATTGTTTATTGAAATGGAATGAATACATTATCATAAGAATAATATAATTAATTTTAAAAAAAAAGTAATATGATTATTTTATTTTAAATGTTTATTGAAAATACGAATACATTATCATAAAAATGTTCCTAAACTGAGAATTGATATTCTCATACTTGTGAGGACTTTCAACTCAAATGTAACCTTTAACTTTTTCAATCTATTATAAAAATTTATATTCTCATACTTATCAAGACTCTCAACTCAAATGGAACCTTCCACTTTTTTAATCTATTTTAAAAATTAAGGATATCGAAATAGAGCATATTCTTTTTTAACTCCTCAATGTTTCCAAATAAAATCTTTGACTTTTTCAATATATTCTAAAAATTGATATTCTCATACTTGTCATACTCTCAAATGGAACCTTTAACTTTTCCAATCTATTCTAAAAATTTCTAACTCCTTAGCTGTTCCCAAATGTAATCTTTAACTTTTCAATCTATTCTAAAATTGATATTCTCTCATTCTTGTGAAGATTCCTCAAATGGAACCTTTAACTCTTTCCAATCTATTCTAAAAAATTAATTATGGTGATATTTGACTTTTCTAGCTTCAATAGTTGTGGAAAAATCAAATCAGACTCTCAAATACAACCTTTAACTTTTCCAATCTATTCTAAAAATTAATTAACCTTTAACTTTTCCAATCTATTCTAAAAAATAATTATGGTGACATTCTCTTTCTAAGGCCTAATAGTTAGAAAACCTTTAACTTTTCCAATCTATTCTAAAAATTAATTATGGTGACATTGACCTTCTAACGCTTCTAGATAATTAGAAAAAATCAAATCATATTCTCAAATGGAACCTTTAACTTTTCTAATCTATTCCAAAAATTAATTAACTTTTTTCTTTTTCAATCTATTCTAAAAATTAATTATGGTGAGATTCGCTTTCTAACGCCTAATAGTTAGAAAAAATTAATTAACCTTTAACTTTTCCAATCTATTTTAAAATTTTCACTATGATGACATTCGTTATCTAATGCCTACGAGTTAGAAAAAAATAATTATGGTAACTTTGGCTTTTCTAAGCCCTGATAGTTAAGAAAGCCCTAGAACCCAACTAGGATCGAACAGGTGACCTCAAAACCTACAGACAAATGCTCTCCCGATCCACTATAAAGTTGAGTTCCAAAAACATAGATCTCATGCCTACAATCAAGCTTCACGGCAAAGGCCGCAACCAAAACCTCTATGGAAATTTCGAGACCAGCCGAGAACATGTTTGAAAAATCCCATATTGGGTCGATGCTGCAATTGACAAGAACAATTGGCATCGGTAAATAGAGAAATAGAGAACCCATGGAAATCTCTGGATCTAGAAGAAAATGCAGAGACATACAAAACCAAGCAAAGAGATTGATTAAAAAACCACAACGCAACGCACTGTGAAACTGTTTCTTAAGTCGGCTTACTTCCTGTATCTTTTTGGGTTCAACTAAGTTTTTGTAATGAGGAAGAAACGTTTTTTTAACCAAAATGAAGCTCACGTTCGTTTTGTTTCTGAAAATGGAGGAGATAAAAGGTGGCCAGATATTTGATCAATATTGGACAAATTTACACATGAAGGCGCAGATATCTAATTAAAGGGTATATATTCAGTGAGTCCTTCCATAATGAAACGTTTGAAATAAGTAGTTTTATTTCGATGGAATAACACAGTAAACTAAGAATATATTTAAAAAAAAAAAATTATGAAAAGCCAAAAAAATAGTAAAAATAAATGCATTTCAATTGAATAAATTAAACTAAGTACACTTAAAATATTATAAATAAAGTATTACCTCTCTTCTTCTTCATTTCAATAGCAGAGTTAGTATTGAATGAAAATCAAGTCCATGCAGAGAGAGAGTCCTCAAGAGAAATCTTATAAGTGCATAAACTAGTAAAAAATCCATCTAATCATCTCAAATCGCTTATCCAAAGAGGTGATGTTGTAACTTCTAAGCTCGAAATCTCCGCTCTCAACTCTTTTTAGTTTTCTCTCTCCTCCTCAGGTGCGGCCAAGACTCGGTAATTTCCACTTAATCACCAAATGACCTGATCCTTTGCACAGTGATCCAATGCTCAAGGGCATTCTCCCTCCTAAGCTTTTGAGTTCTCCCAACTTGGAAGATTTCTCCGTCTTAAAAGGTTTCAAACCTTTACTCCTACTTACGAGTCCTAATTATCTGCCTGGCTGACACTTATGAAACGTTCTATCGCTTATGAGATTTGTCCTTAAAATGATTTTTGATTCCCCACGCACACCTTTATGCGACGATTTTGATCACTTAGATCAATGGATTTCTTAAAAGAAATTATTTTCGCCACCGGGCTGCTCTTCATATGGGTTCTTCGGACGCTATTGTTTTCTCGACGCCATGCACAATCTTTTGCACCTATTCTAAGTTTCTTTGTTCTTCTAAAACTTCTCTAAGTCAATACCTAAGACTCGGGCCAACGCACTCTTTATGCTCGAAAGATATGCACACTTTGCATATGAGTTTCGGAAGAGAAGCAATTGAGACTTATCCAGTTTCATCACAAAGTCACACAGTTAACCTCTCGAATAATCATACATGAACGAAAATGAAATAACCAAACACACAAAATAACATAGTCATTCAATCACACGTTAAATGAACACACCCAAGGATTTTGCATTAACCTGTATATGTTCTACTCATTCATGAAAACAAATTACACATTGTTTCTTCTACTCTACTATTTTCTATTGATCTTCATCTATCTCATTCTTCTATCACTGCTTTATTACAATGCAACAACAAATCATCTAAGGACTTATCCACGAAGCCATTCTGCCCCCGCTCCTATAACCTATCCTATAAACTCGTAGTGCTTACTTAATGGTCCCAGAATATAATAATTCAATAAAGTATTGCCGATAGCTAAGAGTGAACACTCCATATCCTCGGTTTCTTATAGTCTTGAAGACTTTACAAACAAGTTACATATTTAAAATGTTATGCTTACAAAATATCTCAATAACCCGATTTAATTCTCGAAGTTAATTTTCGATTTGAAATTATGTCATTTGTTGAGATGTCGTTCCTTCGCCTCCACGCTTGCATTTTGACTCTGAAGGCAATGCTCCCCGCATCATACCTCTCCTCGTTAAATTTTCATGACTTTCCTGATGAGCTCCTCAGACCGCTCTTTCCATGCTTCAAAAATATCAGGTTTTGTAACCCAAATTGCATCTTCCATTGCATGATCTTTCCACTTCACTAAGTATTCAGATATGTCTTCCTCCTGGTCTTCTTTCCATCTCTATGTTCAATGATTTTCTCCATCCTGAGGTTTTTCCGCTAGGGTAATTATTCTTCCCACTAAACTTCCATCATCCGGGATTCTCCTGCTTCATCTCTCATGTAAGGATACAGTCCGGCATTGAATACTCCATGACATGCCAACATTGTCCGCGCAACCTCAATTTCAAGGGCATTGGCTACATTTAATTTTCTAAGAATCTTGCATATCCTATCTTTCTTCATCTTCAATTTGTTATATGTTCCCCTGAACCTTTCTTTTTTCAAATGAGTTAAAACTTCATCTCCAACTTCTAATTGAACTTCCCTCCTCTTTTGATCAACTCACTTGTATTTCGCCGCTGTTATGTAGTTATCCCTAACTCGTCACGTATTTCCTCGTGATTACCAAAATCCTACCTAATTTTGAAATCATCTTGATTCAGATTCTCAACTCTTTAATCCCTCTTGGTTGTATACCATACACAATTAGCTTTTCCCTATGCCCTCGCTCACCTAATTGTTGAATGCAATTATGCTTTGGCTGCATCCATCCTTATCAAGCAATCTTTCTCAGTGAATAAAATTCTTAACAAGTTTCCCACACTCTTGTTTACTACTTCAGTATATACACCGTCTCAGGTGATATGTTGGAACTAAAGGGAACTCATATGTTGTATATATTTTATTTGTTATTGGGACCTACCTACCACAAATACTCCATTGCCACTCGGTTTTGTCAATGCAAACAATTGATATTTTAAATTCCATCAATTTGAAATGATTCTCGTCAATTTGACATGATTCTTGTCGGAATTCAAGTAATAGGGTTGTTATAAGTTCAATCTAGATGTTTCAAAGCCTCCAGCTAATCTTTGTAAATCTTGGTTTTTGGTTGGTTTGCCAAACATGAGATTTTTGGATTGTTTTGGTGAATCACCTTTGCATCGGGAGAAGACAAGGAATCACGTTTATGGAAAAGTATAACCGAGTCGAGGCCATGTCACTTGAGAGATCCCATATTTGGCTGACGATGCAATTGAAAAGAATAATTGTCATTAGCATCAAGGAGAGGGACATTTTTACTCTTATTCTTAGGTCAAGCTTTACACATATCTCTAACAACATTTCGTAATTATGAAGCTCAAACTTTGGAAGAAATGAAATGTCAAAACAAACTTGAAAACTACCATACATGGTCACTTTCGGGTCCTCTTGAAGAAGGTCAAAGCTTTGACTGCTGAATATGAAAACACTTTGTTCCATTCCATTCAAAGCCGCGAAAAGTTCACAATCAACGAAATTATGTGAGATGACTTAACTCGTTGCAATGTAAACCTCGTCAAACCTCGCTCCAGAAATAACCGGCGGGGCATCGGCGAGGTGAACCATTGATTTCGCCGCGTGACAGTGCGATGCTCCGATGCGCGTGCTGGTTAGGACTTGCCTCCTCCTCGTCAAACTCAGGAATCAAAGAATGCGAAAGGCTGTGCATAGCCAGCTCTTGTTGAACTTCAGGAATCGGTCAAGTCTTAAGTTTTGGGTAACAAAGATTTCAGGTTTTCCCGGGTTTTGACTTCCCAGCAGCTGTTGATCTGGTCCGCTATTAAAGCAGAAAATAGTTATTCAGAAATGATCCCTCGTTCCCCAGCCCTATCAGCTAGTACATCCAAAGAATTGAAGATTAACAAACTTCCTTTTGGTCCGAGTGGAGGAGTAGGTCACAAATATATCAATGTGGCCGGCCCCGTGAATACTAACAAGGTATCAGTAATACCTGCACAAAGTTTCATTACTACCACAACCTTCAACAAATTTGCAATGGAGTAGGGCACAAGTATGTTGATTGATTGATAGCCTAGTTCAAAACATAGCCATCAAAAGTCGATTCAAAACCAAATCAATACACTGAAATGAAGATCAAACCAGTTCCGACATGTTGAACGGAAAGCGCAACTTCCGTATCTTTGATGAAGAAGTAAAGTGATATTGTTGATTATGGATGAATGTCTGTACTGAAGAATTAAAACGAAAGGTCAGTAAGAAGGCTGGAATTACATTTCTTTCTTTCAAGATAGAATGTCGACTCCTTTCAGTTTTCCATATTAGACCTCTTCTTTCTCCCGTGCTGTGAAGCACATTACAATGATTAATTAAAAAACCCGTTTCTCTTTGAACGATTCAAATCATAGTCATTCCACATTTGATTTTCTATTATTGTTGTATGCTAAAGATTCTATGAAATGAAAAAAATTTCCAATGATATTTGCCCAAAAATTTGGTCAAAAATTGTTGGATTAATAAATTTAAGTGATTATTTCTGTAAAATCTGAGTGTCCTGGGAGTTTTTCAGCATACTGAATCTATTTCTCTGCATTCAAAAATGAATTCTGAACAACAACAAAAAAATGATTCATATAAATTTATATGGCCAAATTCCTAGGAAAAAAATATTTCTTAAAACAGCTAGCCAACGCCTTTACTATTTGTCCCATAATTACAATTATTAATTAAAAAAGCCATTCACTTGACAATAAAAACAAAAGATATAAGACATAAACCAAACAATGTTTACAAACATAATTTTGTATTATTATAATAATTAACATTTATTAACAATCTTCTTCTTTATGTCGATGATATGATATCGTTCTTATGGCAAGGAGTTCTCATGATCTTGAAAACCAACTAAGAAATATTCAAGGATCACTTAAGCTCAACTGGAATTATAGCATTGAGAAAAGGATTATTGGGGAATGGAAACTTATTTTGGGCTTGAAAACAATTGTAAATCAACCAATCTTTGGAGTTGAGATAGGAAGAAACTCCTCTTTGACACTCTTGTTACACCTTTTATTTTTTATGCATGTGAAGTCTAGAGCTGTAGTCTCTAGTGAATCCTGGAGAAAGATAAAGCAAATACAAAAGAATTTTATAACCTATAATCTCAAAATTAAAGGAAATAAGTCACATCCCATTCTCCTCTTAGAAACAACCCTATCCCACATTGAGAGCACTACTATGACTAGATATATAATGTATAAGAACCAGTTAAACAACATGGAAGACAAAAACCTCATCATCATCATTTTTAAATTTGATAATGGTAAACTTTATTTTTTCAATATCTTATTTCATAACCATATTACAATAAATATTCTTGAAAATTTTTAATTGTTTATTGAAATGGAATGAATACATTATCATAAGAATAATATAATTAATTTTAAAAAAAAAGTAATATGATTATTTTATTTAAAATGTTTATTGAAATGGAATGAATACATTATCATAAAAATGTTCCTAAACTGAGAATTGATATTCTCATACTTGTGAGGACTTTCAACTCAAATGTAACCTTTAACTTTTTCAATCTATTATAAAAATTTATATTCTCATACTTATCAAGACTCTCAACTCAAATGGAACCTTCCACTTTTTTAATCTATTTTAAAAATTAAGGATATCGAAATAGAGCATATTCTTTTTTAACTCCTCAATGTTTCCAAATAAAATCTTTGACTTTTTCAATATATTCTAAAAATTGATATTCTCATACTTGTCATACTCTCAAATGGAACCTTTAACTTTTCCAATCTATTCTAAAAATTTGTTAACTCCTTAATGTTCCCAAATAGAATCTTTAACTTTTTCAATCTATTCTAAAAATTGATATTCTCATTCTTGTAAGACTCTCAAATGGAACCTTTAACTTTTCCAATCTATTCTAAAAATTAATTATGGTGACATTGACTTTCTAGCGCCTAATAGTTAGAAAAAATCAAATCAGACTCTCAAATACAACCTTTAACTTTTCCAATCTATTCTAAAAATTAATTAACCTTTAACTTTTCCAATCTATTCTAAAAAATAATTATGGTGACATTCTCTTTCTAAGGCCTAATAGTTAGAAAACCTTTAACTTTTCCAATCTATTCTAAAAATTAATTATGGTGACATTGACCTTCTAACGCCTAATAATTAGAAAAAATCAAATCATATTCTCAAATGGAACCTTTAACTTTTCTAATCTATTCCAAAAATTAATTAACTTTTTTCTTTTTCAATCTATTCTAAAAATTAATTATGGTGAGATTCGCTTTCTAACGCCTAATAGTTAGAAAAAATTAATTAACCTTTAACTTTTCCAATCTATTTTAAAAATTAATTATGATGACATTCGTTATCTAATGCCTACGAGTTAGAAAAAAATAATTATGGTAACTTTGGCTTTTCTAAGCCCTGATAGTTAAGAAAGCCCTAGAACCCAACTAGGATCGAACAGGTGACCTCAAAACCTACAGACAAATGCTCTCCCGATCCACTATAAAGTTGAGTTCCAAAAACATAGATCTCATGCCTACAATCAAGCTTCACGGCAAAGGCCGCAACCAAAACCTCTATGGAAATTTCGAGACCAGCCGAGAACATGTTTGAAAAATCCCATATTGGGTCGATGCTGCAATTGACAAGAACAATTGGCATCGGTAAATAGAGAAATAGAGAACCCATGGAAATCTCTGGATCTAGAAGAAAATGCAGAGACATACAAAACCAAGCAAAGAGATTGATTAAAAAACCACAACGCAACGCACTGTGAAACTGTTTCTTAAGTCGGCTTACTTCCTGTATCTTTTTGGGTTCAACTAAGTTTTTGTAATGAGGAAGAAACGTTTTTTTAACCAAAATGAAGCTCACGTTCGTTTTGTTTCTGAAAATGGAGGAGATAAAAGGTGGCCAGATATTTGATCAATATTGGACAAATTTACACATGAAGGCGCAGATATCTAATTAAAGGGTATATATTCAGTGAGTCCTTCCATAATGAAACGTTTGAAATAAGTAGTTTTATTTCGATGGAATAACACAGTAAACTAAGAATATATTTAAAAAAAAAAAATTATGAAAAGCCAAAAAAATAGTAAAAATAAATGCATTTCAATTGAATAAATTAAACTAAGTATACACTTTAAAAAAAATATTATAAATAAAGTATTACCTCTCTTCTTCTTCATTTCAATAGCAGAGTTAGTATTGAATGAAAATCAAGTCCATGCAGAGAGAGAGTCCTCAAGAGAAATCTTATAAGTGCATAAACTAGTAAAAATCCATCTAATCATCTCAATCTGCTTATCCAAGAGGTGGATGTTGTAACTTTCGGCTCTAGAAATCTCAGTTCTCAACTCTTTTTAGTTTTCTCTCTCCTCTGTGTGCGAAGCGCTAAGACTCGTGCACTTCACTYTAATCAAATGACTGTTGATCCTTTGYACAGTGATCCAGTGGCCACTGTTACTCCTCCTCCTAAGCTTTTGAGTTCTCCCAACTTGGAAGATTTCTCCGTCTTCGAAGGTTTCGAACCTTTACTCCTCCTTATGAGTCCGACTATCGGTTCTCATTAACACTTATGAAAAGTGTTATCCCTTATGAGTTTCGTCCTTAAAATGATTTCGATTCCCCACACACACCTTGCGTTATCAGGATTTTGATCACTTAGATCAAAGGATTTCTTAAAAAGAAATTCTTTTCGCTCACCTGGCGTTCTCTGTTATGGGTTCTTCGACGCTTGGTTGCTTCTCGACGCTATGCACACCTTGCACCTATTCTAAGTTTCATTTGTTCTCTCTAAACTTCTCTAAGTCACTCTGAGACTCAGTCGACGCACTCCTTGCGTTCGAGATACACACCTTGCATACCAGTGTCAGAAGAGAAACAATTGAAACTCATCCAGTTTCATCATGAACTCATACAGTCAACCTCTCGAACAATCATACATGAACGAAAATGAAAATAACCAAACACACAGAATATCACAGTCATTCAATCATACATCAAATGAACACAGTCCAAGGATTTGGGACAATTCTATATGTTCTACTCATTCATGAAAACAAATTACATAATGTTTCTTCTACTCTACTCTGCTCTATTGATCTCTCTGATCTTTATCTCATTCCTTCTACTCTGCCTGTTTTGTTACAATGCAACAACAAATATCTAAGGACCTGGCTCCACGAGCTCTCTCGCCCTGTCTGCAACCTATCCTATAAACTCGTAGCAGTTACCTAATTTGTCCCATTACAATAACTAACAGTTATTGCCAGATAAGAGTGAACACTCCATATCTGCAATCCCTTACAATCTGTAAGACTTTACAAACAAGTTACATATTTAAAATGTTGTTTACAAAATATCTCAATAACCCGATTTAATTCTGAGTTAATTTTCGATTTGAAATTATGTCATTTGCTGAGATGTCGTTCCTTTGCCTCCACGCTTACGTTTTGACTTTGAAGGTGATGCTCCTGCATCATACTCCTCTGGTTAAAATTTTCATGGACTCCTTTCCATGAGCTCCTGCACTGTCTTTCTATGCTTCAAAATATCAGGTTTTGTAACCCAACTTGCATCTTCCATTGCATGATCTTTCCACTTCACTAAGTATTCAGGATATGTCTTTCTCCTGGTCTTCTTTCCATCTCTATGTTCAATGATTTTCTCCATCTGAGGTTTTTCTGTTGTGGGTAATTATTCTTCCCACTAAACTTCTCTCTGATCATCTGATTCTCCTGCCTCATCTCTCATGTAAGGATACAGGTCTGCAACATTGAATATCGATGATATGCCAACATTGTCTGGCAACTCAATTTCATAAGTATTGGCTACGAATTTTCTAAGAATCTTGCATGGTCCTATCTTCTTCATCTTCAATTTGTTATATGTTCCCCTCGGAAACCTTTCTTTTTTCAAATGAGTTAAAACTTCATCTCCAACTTCGAATTGAACTTCTCTCCTCTTTTGATCAACTCTACTCTTGTATTTCTGGCTGTTGTTATGTAGTTGTTCTCTAACTCTGTCACAGAGTTTCTGCATTTCTGCTGCAAAATCCTCTACTCCAACACTTTTGAACTCATCTTGATTCAGATCTCTCAACTCTGTAATCCCTCTTGGTTGTATACCATACACAATTTCAAATGGACTTTTCCCTATGCTCCTGTTCACTGAATTGTTGAATGCAAATTATGCTTGTGCCAGAATCTGATCCCATTGGCGACCTTTCTTAGTGACTAAAATTCTTAACAAGTTTCCCACACTCTTGTTTACTACTTCAGTMTATACATCTGTCTGAGGGTGATATGTTGAACTAAAGGACAAGTTTGTCCCTAGCCTCTTCCATAGAGTCCTCCAAAATTGTCCTACAAATTTGGTGTCCTTGTCTGAGACAATGCTCCTCGACAATCCTTGTAGTCTCACTACCTCTCTGGAAAAAAAAAATGGCTATGCGTGTAGCATCATTTGTCTTCTGGGATGGTATGAAATGTGTCATTTTTGAAAATTTGTCCACCACAACAAATATGGAATCGTTCCCTTTTTGAGTTCTAGGAAATCCCAAAACAAAATCCATATTGATTGCATCCCACGACCTCTCTGGAATTGGTAATGGCTGATACAAACCAGTGTTTTGTTGTCTTCCTTTTGCATATTAACAAATCTTGCATTTGTTCACAAACTTTTTCACTTCTGTTCTCTTGCTCGACCAATAATAGGAATTACTCAGTTGTGCAAATGTCTTATCGTGACCAGAATGTCCAGCTAAACCTCCATTGTGTTTCTCTTTCAGCAGGTTATCTCTCATTGAGCATTTCGGTATGCACAATTGACTTCCCTTGAACAATAATCCATCCTGGATCAAATATTCAGTGCACGGGCTTCTGTCTCCCAACAAAGGATTCTTGCATGCCTCATAAGCTTCCTTAAAATCTGCATCTTCTTTATACATCTCCTTGAGGTGTTCAAACCCCAAAGTTTCCACTTGAAATTCCTGTACAATCCGGAAGAGTCGGAAATCCACCTCACCCCTCCCCCTCAGCTATTTTTCCAAGATAGACTTGAAAAGTGGATATCATCAAATAAGAATGAGAGAGGGAGATGAATGGAAAACAACATTCAAGACAAATGAAGGATTGTTTGAATGGTTGGTCATGCCATGTGGGTTGACAAATGCACCAAGCACATTTATGAGATTGATTAATGAAGTGTTCAAAGACTTCAGAGGGAAATTTGTCATAGTATATCTGAATGCCATACTAATCTTCAGTAAGACAAAGGGAGAACATTTAAGAAATTTGGCATTAGTGATGGAAAAGTTGCAGCAAGAGAAGTTGTTGATAAATCTGAAGAAAAGTTATTTTATGAAGAAGGAACTCATATATTTGGGTTTCATGATCTATTCAAATGAATTGAAAAGGGATCAGGAAAAGGTGAGAGCAATCAAAGAATGGCCATCGCCAAGCAACATATTTGAGGTAAGAAGTTTTCATGGGTTAGTAAGCTTTCATAGAAAGTTTATCATAAATTTCAGTGGTATATGTGCACCCATGCTGGACACTATGAAGAAGAAACACAAGTCCTTCAGTTGGATAGAGCAAGCTGAAAAAGGTTTCAAAGTGTTGAAGGAGAAAATCACAGAACAACCAATTCTGGTCTTGTCATATTTTCGAAAAACATTTCAGGTGAGATGTGATGCAAGTGGATTAGCTATTGGAGCAGTCTTGAGTCAGGACAATAGGTCAATTGCTTATTTTAGTGAGAAGCTAAATGACACCAAGAATAATTATTCCACATATGACCAAGAATTTTATGCAGTGATTCAAGCTTTGAAGAAGTGGAGACACTATCTAATTCCTAAAAAAAAAATCTTGTATAGTGATAACCAAGCTTTGCAGTTTATTACTAGGCAAGAAAAGTTGAATCAAAAACATGAAAAATTGGTAGAATTTATGCAAAATTTTACTTTTGTTATCAAACATATTGTTGGAACTACTAACAAAGTTGCAGATGCTTTGAGCAGGAGGAGTTTGATTGTACAAGAATTCCAAGTGGAAACCTTGGGGTTTGAACACCTCAAGGAGATGTGTAAAGAAGATGCAGATTTTAAGGAAGCTTATGAGGCATGCAAGAATCCTTTGTTGGGAGACAAAAACCTGTGGACAGAATAATTGATCCAGGATGGATTATTGTTCAAGGGAAGCCAATTGTGGATACCGAAATGTTCAATGAGAGATAACTTGTTGAAAGAGAAACATAGCGGAGGTTTAGCTGGACATTTTGGTCACGATAAGACATTTGCACAACTGAGTAATTCTTATTATTGGTCGAGCATGAGAGCAGAGGTGAAAATGTTTGTGAACAAATGCAAGATTTGTCAATATGCAAAAGGAAGATAACAGAACACTAGTTTGTATCAGCCATTACCAATTCCACAGAGGTTGTGGGATGCAATCAGTATGGATTTTGTTTTGGGATTGCCTAGAACTCAAAAAGGGAGTGATTCCATATTTGTTGTGGTGGACAAATTTTCAAAAATGGCACATTTCATACCATCCCAGAAGACAAACGATGCTACATGCATAGCCAATTTATTTTTCAGAGAGGTAGTGAGACTACATGGATTGCCGAGGAGCATGTCTCAGACAGGGACATCAAATTTGTTGGACGCTTTTGGAGGAATCTATGGAAGAGGTTAGGGACAAACTTGTCCTTTAGTTCAGCATATCACCCTCAGACAGATGGATAGACTGAAGTAGTAAACAAGATTTTGGGAAACTTGTTAAGAATTTGAGTCACTAAGAAAGGTTGTCAATGGGATCAGATTCTGGCACAAGCAGAATTTGCATTCAACAATTCAGTGAACAGTGTTGAGATTTGGATACCTTGGAAAATGGTCCCCATGTGCTTATGAGTCTCTAAGCACAAAGGGGGAAGACTATTACCCTTGTACTTTACTTTATGATTCTAATTGCACTTTGACTTAGGAGTTTTAAGTCAAAAGTGAAATATGTCACTTAAGTCATAAAGTGACAATTAATTCACAATGTGGTTGAATTAATAGACATAAAGCAACTAAGGAAAGTGGGTTTCCTTAGTAAGATTATTGGAGTTGATCTCACCCATTGATTAGACTTGGCTAGATCTAATCTAGGCCATTGATCTTTTAGGGTTGGCATGAGGAGGCTAAAGAGAGGGTAAAGTGCATCTGGAGACTTATTCTTCACTTGAGACTTGTGAGGAAGAGAAGGAGGGCGCACATCTTGAGGAGGAGAGGGGCGCACTTCATGAGGGTTTGAGAGAAACCCTTGAGAGCTTGAGGAGGAGCTCTTGTTTGCTTGGAGATTACATGGAGAGTATTTCCATGGAGTCTTAGACTTCACTTCAGAGGGAGCACTTTGCTTGGAGGAGGGGCACATCTTGAGGAGGAGGGCGCACTTGTTATCCTTCAGTTGCTCACTGCATGAGGAGGACTTGTCAGATCAGGATGAGATCTTATGCATAGGGAGAGGAGAGCTTGAGTGCTAGTTTCTGTGGAGAGAGACTTTCAGTTTCAGGCTCGGTTTATTTATTGTGATCATTTCTGCTAGGAGGAGGGCGCATGGGTTGGAATGACTGGCAGCTACCTGGTAGCAGATCTGCTTGGAGGATTTGAGCTCTGACAGTTTCAGTGGAGAGGCAACACAGAAGAGGACATTCCTGTGGAGGGATTTATTCATTGGGCTACAGATGAGCTTGGGAGCCTCAGTTCAGTTCAGAGGGCAACAAAGGAAGAGGGCGCACCACAGTTTTGGGCACTTCTCTTTTTGGTTCTTGTTGCAAGACTCGTGAGGAGCTTGCTATGTATACATGTTCCATTGTATTTCATTACTTGTTGTATCTCTTTCTTTAATCACAATTATATAGACATATATCCCAAACTGGTTTTCCCCGGGGGGGTTTTATCCAGGGTCATGTTGACCAAAAATACCTGTGTCAAATTTATGCATGTTTAGAAGTGTAGATCAGCATTTTAAAGTTCAAGATCTAGAGGTAGTGTTATGTGTTTTAAGTTATATTACATGTGTTAACATTGAGATAAGAAAACACTTGCAAGGGCACCTTAAAAGAGCACCTAACCTATAAAACATTGAGCAGAAAGTGGGATGACTATTTTCTGTCATAAAAAAGCAAAAGAATACAGCCATACTAAGGTCAAAGACAGACCTTAGATGGCAGCCTCATAGGACCTCAGAATTTCAACAAACAGGAGCACAGGGAAAAGTCCATTTGAAATTGTGTATGGTATATAGCCAAGAGGGATTACAGAGTTGAGAGTATGAATCAAGATGAGTTCAAAAGTGTTGGAGCAAAGGAGTTTGCAGTAGAAATGAAGAAACTCCATGACAGAGTTAGAGAACATCTACAGAACAACAGCTAGAAATGCAAGAGCAGAGTTGATCAAAAGAGGAGAGAAGTTCAATTCGAAGTTGGAGATGAATTTTTATCTCATTTGAGAAAAGAAAGGTTTCTGAGGGGAACATATAACAAATTGAAGATGAAGAAGATAGGACCATGCAAGATTCTCAGAAAATTCGTAGCCAGTGCTTATGAAATTGAGTTGTCAGACAATGTTGGCATATCGTCGATATTCAATGTTGCAGACTTGTATCCTTACAGGAGAGATGAGACAGGAGAATCAGATGATCAGAGATAATTTTAGTGGGAAGAACAATTACTCACAACATAAAAACCTCAGATGGAGAAAATTATTAAACATGGATATGGAAAGAAGACCAGGAGAAAGACATATCCTGAATACTTAGTGAAGTGGAAAGATCATCCAATGGAAGATGCAAGTTGGGTTACAGAACCTGATATTTTGAAGCATGGAAAGACAGTGCAGGAGCTCATAGAAAGGAGTCCATGAAAATTTTAACCAGAGGAGTATGATGCAGGAGCATCACCTTCAAAGTCAAAACGCAAGCGTGGAGGCAAAGGAACGACATCTCAGAAAATGACAGAATTTCAAATCGAAAATTAAATCATAATTAAATCGATTTGTTGAGATATTTTGTAAACAACATTTTAAATATGTAACTTATTTGAAAAGTCTTACAGACTATAAGGGATTGCAGATATGGAGTGTTCACTGTTAGTTATTGTAATAGGACAAATTAGGTAACCACTATGATTTTATAGGATAGGTTGCAGACAGGACGAGAGAGCTCGTGGAGCCAGGTCCTTAGATAGTTGTTGTTGCATTGTAACATAACAGACAGGGTAGAAAGAATGAGATAGAGATTAGAGAGATCACTAGAGCATAGTAGAGTAGAAGAAACACTATGTAATTTGTTTTCATGAATGAGTAAAACAGACAGAATTGTTCCAAATCCTTGGACTATGTTCATTTGATGAATGATTGAATGACTGTGATATTCTGTGTATTTGGTTATTTTCATTTTCGTTCATGTATGATTGTTCAAGAGGTTGACTGTAAGAGTTCGTGATGAAACTGGATGAGTTTCAATTGTTTCTCTTCTAACACTTGTATGCAAGGTGTGCATCTCAAACACAAGGAGTGCGTCAACTGAGTCTCGAAGTGACTCAGAGAAGTTCAGAGAGAAAAAAGGAAACTTAGAACAGCTGCAAGGTGTGTACAGTGTCGAGAAGCGACAAAGCGTCGAAGAACCCAGAACAGAGAACGCCAGGTGAGCGAGAAGAATTTCTTTTTAAGAAATCCTTCGATCTGAGTGATCGAAATCTCAATAACGCAAGGTGTGTGTGGGGAATCAAAATCCTTTTAAGGACGAAGCTCAAAAGGGATAGAAATTTTCATAAGTGTTAACGAGAATCGATAGTCGGGCTCGTAAGGGGGAGTAAAGGTTTGAAACCTTCGAAGACGGAGAAATCTTTCAAGTCGGGGAAACTCAAAAGCTTAGGAGGAGGAGTGACAGTGGTCGCTGGATCACTGTGAAAAATATCAACAGTCGTTTGATCAAAGTGAAGTGCACGAGTCTTAGCTTTTCGCACACAGAGGAGAGAGAAAACTCAAAAGAGTTGAGAACTGAGATTTTCGGAGCCCAAAGAGGCGGAAATCTACCTCTCCCATCCCCCTCACCTTCCTCATTCCTACAAGTCTGAAAGTTCACTCCCCTCATTTCTCCCTCCCCCTCACCTCCGCCTCCTACTTTTGTCCCTCTCCCTAACTACCTTTCCCCACCTCACCCTACGTCACTCCCTAACTCTACTACCTACATTTTCCCTTCCCCGCTTCCGCCACCTACAAACTACCCCCCCCCCCTAACTACCTTTTCCCTCTCCCCTCTCATGAATCCCTCCCATACTTAAACTATTACCCAGAGTTTCACATATTACACCACTAATAAATAAGAACTTTCCACATGCCATCCACTCATGTAATGACACATGGAAAGCTATGAAGAAATGAAAAGTGGTAGCATATGGATGGTGCCATATGGAAGCCCGTGATTGGGTGATATGGAAGTATGTGAATGGTGCCACATGGAAGCTCATGGAGAGAGACACATGGCACCTTACCATCAACGACACATGGAAAATTATTATTGGAGACATTGGCAACCTATGGAAAGGTGACATGTGGCAGACAAACAATTTTTTACATGTGGCAATGGATGGGTGACTCATCAGTGCTAACTGGGAAAATTGGAGGTTGACTAGTTGTCTAAAATATTATTATTCAATTGATTTTCTAAGTGTGGTCGAATTAAGTCTGCAACTTCTTCTTCTTTGTTCCTTGTCAAATGTACATTACACTTTACATTTTAAACATTGAAACCTATTAATTTCCCATGCTTTTGGGATGCATTTTATGAAGAAAATTCGAATTTCATGAAAAAAAGAACAAAATTCATCAAAGGGCTCAAATTTATCAATCAATTTTGATCGATGGTGGTTGACTGTTAATCTTGCGGAGGCCATAACTTGAGCTCCGGGTATCGGAATCGCACAAAATTTATATTGTTGAAAATAGATTTCGATGTAGAAGATGATGGCACAGGTCAAGTGTTGAAACTTGTCACTCTTTTCCCAGAAATTAAAATATCAGGCAGCTTCATTTTTAATGGGCCTTTGTGACAACTCAACTTCACGAGCTCATATCTTAAGATATGGATGACGGATTTGAGAAAACTTTATATCGTTGGAAATCTAAAACAATGAAGATCACATCAGAAGTGATTTCCATGGATAAAGGGTTGACTATCACTTCCAAAAAATTAAAAGACGGTTGCCCTCTTTAAAAGGGAAATTAATTGAATTTTGAAATTAAAATTTTATTTAAAAGCTTTTTATTAAAAAAGGAAAGGGACCCATTTAAAAGTTACGAATGTTAATGATGTGAATTCATTAATAAGAACTTAAATGAGGCATTAATTAAACAATATGTTTCAAGAAGAAAAGTGTAAGATAATTTCAAGAGAGGAAAAAACCCTAACTACTCAAGTAGTTAGAAAATCTCATCTTAAAAAGAGAAGAAAGGTTTCATCAAAGGTTAGAAGACAATCAGAATAGTAAGAGGGCTAGGGAAGAATATCAGAGGAAGAAGAAGGTATAGCCATGAATACACAACCAAACTTTTGATCAAAGAAAACATATCACCATCTTCTCCACTCTTTCTATTCTTCTACACCATTTCTCATAGCTTTATGTTGGAGTCTCTGAATTGGGAACAATGTTGAGTTCTTGAGTGTTCTTCTTGTATTCTTCCAAAAAAAAAATTGTGTATGATCATGGAGTATTCACGGTCATATACGTGACTGTCAAAGATTTTGTAATGAAAAACATTTTTCATGAATAAAGTTCACAAAGAATTATTTCGAAGTTGATTTCAACTGTATCTTGTAACTTTGAGTCTTAAGTATGAGATATTTGAGATTGACCTATCAAATTCTCTTTTGATCTTGATAGTAGTACTCTTTTAAAATTATTTGAGATGATCAAGTTATTCTCTCTTATTTCTTGTGAAATAGACATAGATGCATTTATATATGATTAAGAAGATTGTGTATGTGATGTTGATCACGAAGAAATTATTATGTTGAAGCCCTCCTTCAATCTTTTATTATTGTGAAGAGACTTATTGTTGTACATAAATATTATATTAGGTCATTGAAGACCATATCATTTCACAAATTCAAGCAATAAAGACCTAGGTTTTGCTTCCTAAGCATTCTCCTAATCCAAGATATTCAAGTTATATCTTTTATCCAAAGAGGAGTACCACTTCTCTAAAAACGCAGGGGAATTCATATCCTCATGAGGTTATCATTTCAGCCCTAACAAATTCAAGCGTCAACAAGAACTTGACCAGGAAGTCTTTAATATGGCAGTGCTCGAGTAATTGTTCACAAAACTCATTGTCTTATTCTATCGCTAATGTTGTTCCCCCCCTTTCAAGGACAAGGTGAGACGATGCAAATCCTTTCACTGCAAGGTGCGTCAATACTCGAGAGTATTCGTCAGTATGACTGACATATCTTCTTGACTATTGATGACCATCTCCAAGAAGGGATCCACCCATGATGGTTCTTTATTCTTGTAGATTTATTTTTGTTAAAACATTTGTCTGAACAATGATTTTGTTTTCCACAATGCTTGTCAAGATGAAGATCAAAGCATTGATCTTCCATGTGGCCAACTCGCAGACAATGTTGGCATATCAGAATCTTCTCTGGAACTGGAGCAGGGCAATGTAAACTTTCTTGAAGTAGTCCAGGACTCTGAAACTAGATTGGTTTGGTATAATCAAGAATATGAAAGGTGACATCATTTTCATATCTGATATCGGTTATGTGTATGTTATTTGTGATTTCTTCCTAAGGTCTGATGCTCTGCTTGGAAAGAGAGTTGAATGTCATATTTACCTAAATTTGATCTAGCTCACTGAGTGGCTTCTGCACTGGATGTTGATTTGAATAGGCATCATCATTTTCATCATATTTGAATATAGTGTTCATGAACAAGGATTGGTTCAGAATGTTGTCAAAGATTCGTTAGCTCAAGTGCATTATGAAGAAGTCGATTTTGAGTTTGCAACAATGTTGCTTTGGCTTTCATAACTTGCAAGCATGTCACAATAGACTGAAGAGTGGTTTTCTCAATGGTGATTGTGGTGTCCAGGGAAGAGAGGATTAGAGTGTTCAGTAACTCTAATAGTTCCTCAACTCGAGCCATAACTCAGACTCACAGGGTTTCTTGCAACTCCACCTTGCCTTTACAATGCAAAATCAACTATGTAGACTCAATAAATAAAGGGTGTCGGTTGCTACCGAAAATGCACCTATTTACAGTGTGATTTAGATTAGAAAGATAAGATATTAGTTCGCAGTGAACTATGCAGACTACTAGCAAATTGTCCTTCTACTACAACAAAAGGAAGAGGCTCTGTGATTGAGAAAAGGTATAGAGAAATCAAACACCATTAGCAAGTCTCCTCAATCTAGACAGAGGAGAATGATAATTCTAGAACCCGATATAACATGCAAAAAGGATTTGAATCTTTATGTCAAGGAATAAGGATACACTAGAAGTAGTATTGATCCAGTTTCCACCTCCATGTTGCATCCATGATGGAAGAGAGATCCATTACATGTTGTGGATCATTGATCTCTAGGCCACCAAATTTATTCACGCAATTATATTCCTATGAGAGAGGTCCACCTCCTACAAGGGAAAAGGTTCTGACCTTACAAGTTGTGGAAGTGATAATAATGTATAATCATCAACGCCACCAAAATTGTCACCAATCCCAATCCCAATCCCAAATTTCCTTTCTAAAGGTATCGAGTTGTGAACATTTCRGATTTCTATGAGAGATTTGGATACGAGTGGGGTTTACAAGATAAACAAAAACTGAACAACATTAAATTATATCAATTCCAAAATTTTAGAAATCCAAGACAACGGGTCGATGTAAATGGAWCCTTTGACGTCGGTTTGAATCCCTCTCTCACCAATATTAGGAAAAWCCATAATCTATTGAAAAATGAATCTCTTTATTCGGCTGGACMGAGAAATCCATTTCTGRAAAACTAATAAAAAAAAAAAAAAATTAGAATCAAGGACGATTTTGCATCTATGCTAGGTCTAGGCAAGCACAATTTTTGTGACATGAAGTAAGACATAAAGAGAGAGATCGYRTTGATTCTTTAGGTTGAGTGGAAGGAGCACCTAGGTCGAGGGACACACACCAATGGTTGGCTCATAAAGTATGAAATCAAATCCACAAACTCATTGGCCATCCTGAATTCTCAATCACTGGCACACAAATAACATCAACTTGATTGGTAATTCATGCAACTCCATCGAATATTAGCACACAGATTATTTTACAGCATAGACTATCACATTCAGTGAATTGTTGGCCAATTGGAGTCACCATAGAACGTGGAGGATGTGCTCATTGAGGAAAATTGGAGATGAGGGCACAATTGAATCGATGTTATGTGTGTTCTTCTTAGTCATTGATCGAGAGCTTTTGCAAAACCACCAAAGAGATTTGCTTTATCTATTCCTTTTGCTATCCCCTATTCATAGGGATAACTAAGGAGATGATATCTTAAGGCCCTAAGGTTGAATACATGGAGTATCGAGAGACAAATTGACTGACAATGTCCACTTGCGTAGATAGAGACTTGCTTCACCACGGAGACATACTTTCATCACTTTGGGTGATACCTCAATGGAGTCTCCAGATGAACTTCAAGAAAAGATCATAAAAATGGGAAAGGGAACTTCCCTCGGGTGGAGTCGCCAGGAGAGTTAGGGAAAGGCTTTGGGAGTCACCAAAATGTTATCGCATGATTTGCAACTTGGGAAAATCCCAACCCAAGTCACAAACATGAGACAACTAGAGGAGTACCTACCCATTGTCACCTTAAATAGACACTCCCCTCGCTTTAGTGATGATGAAATCACCACAAGGGGAGAATCCAGATGACCCTAAGGGAATTGAGATGGAAAGTGAGATGATGATGATGAACACCCCTATAGATCAAGTTTGAATATGATGAAAGGCTTGAAGATAAGTCTTGTGAAAGAATAAATGGTTGCTAAGTGTTGGGTACATGCAAAATAGTGTTATCCCTACCGAGAACAAGACAAATGATAGATATAAAATCCTTAAACCAAATAAATCAAGCAAGAACTCTTGTTGTACCAAATTGCAACAGCATGGAATATTATATCTCCAATGCAACTTAGACTAGTGAAAAATCAATTGGATTATGGAGTCTCTTGTGTAAGAGATAGTTTTGTTACTTCTCTAGGGGTGTAAGCCTTTTTACTCCCTAGAGAAAACAAAACTAGCAAGGTAAATCTAGGAGGGTGTAAGCCATTTTACTCATCCTAGCAACATTTGCAAAAGGATAGCTTATTCTAAGATAACAAGGTAAACTTGATGGAGGGTGTATGCCCTTATACTCCCCCAAGGGTCTAGAAAAATCAATTCTTGAAACAAGAAGAAACCAAACAATAAATGCAAAAATTTCTTACCAATTCCAAATATAACATGAACAAACCCTTCTTTATCAAGTATATTCCACCAAAATACCAAGAATTTCAGCCATGTAGTATGGGCGAAATTTCACCCATGTAATATGTAATTTATATCTAAGGTATTGTAAAACCAATTTGTCCACTTATCTAAATTCAATCACAAATTAGGGAGGCTAACCTCTTTACATATTAAAATTCAAAATTACATAAAGAAAATCCCATTTTAGGGGTGATTCCATGCCTTAAAAGGTGATGTAAGGCCTCTAGTAGAGAAGTTTTTCCTCCCAAGTGAAGTCGTTGGGCCTCCAAATGCCTCATGTCTGGTCAACAAGTGGTCTAGTGCAAGGAAAGTGTCTCTCTATCCATCAACCATGGCACATCACCATAACCATGAAATACCCATAAAAACCTTGAGAGCACCATCAAAAACTCTAAGCCCATGTGACATATAGGGCCTAGGAGATGACATCTTAGGCCTCCAAAGGCCAGCGTTTGGGTGCTAGGGGCTGGAATAAAATAGTCTCATGGTCTCTAAGAGCCTCCAAATAAAATGTTCCCTCTCCCATGTTTCCAAAGAGAGGGGGCGCATCATCCAACATGTGGGCTGCATGCCCTAATGAAGGTCCAAGCAACCTTGTGCCTTCATGAAAAGACTTCCACCTGGAAAATTCTTGCAAAGACAAATAGATTCACCCTCCAAGGGTCCACAAGTCAAACATGTCATTCCAAGTAAGTCATATATAATAAAAGAACCACCCAAACATGTGCATCAAATCCCCCCTTTTCAAAATAAACAAATGCTCAAACACCTTATACAACTTGCCAAATTTAAGTATGGGAGGGTTGTCATGATGCCCTATTGGGTGAATCATTCACCAAGTCAAGGAGTGTTTCCCAAGAAAACCCTCTCTAAGTCATGCAAAAGAGTATGAGGTGGATGGGGGTTTAACTTTTGGGCATGGGGTTTCTTGACATACAAAGGCTCATATTGTCTCATTTATGGGTGTCTTTCTAGAAGGTGTGTTGCATCCTCGTTTTCAATGCAACCTTTTTCCAAGCCCTTTATTTTTCCATTAATTAATTAAAATATGAACATTGAGTACTATATGCAAGGGAAAGTAAAGAGTATCACAATTCCACTTGATTCTAAAACACATTGAGTGTCATGTGCGAGGAAAGTAAAATACATTGCAATCCATTCCCTCAACAAGCGGGACATTTATTAGTTATGTATTTTATTTTACCGGTCCTTGAATTTTGTGGAGAATCATTTCATTACTCTTAAGACCTTAGGTCGAGCATCTGGACGATAATTCATTGGATTTTATCTTTTTCCAGCTACAAGTCTCTAGGCCTCCAACCCCTTCTTCCCATGAAATGAGGTACAAGCCCTTCTTGGGTCAATAATGCCTGAAAACCCAAAAGATGAGGAAACAAAGGGAAATGAGTGTGGAAAATGATAAGTATGGACGGGAGTGGTACAATGACTCTTCAAGAAGACCCCCTAGTAGCAACCTTATCCCCTAGGGTGACCCACTTGCTAGGATGACATGTCAACCACCAACGTGAAATGAGGCAAAAGGCATAATTTCCAAGCAAACGTTTTCAAAATCAAGAAAGTGATGGAACGTGAGATAAGATAAAAAAAAAATGAAGTGTCTATATTAACTACATGATACAGATATAAATGCATCTAAATGACCCTTTGATTAGTCTTCTAAGGATCTCTTGGACTCTTGATTACCATTACAATAGCTTGACTCTTCATATTCCATCAAGCGTGTAACCCTAACGGATTACATTTCCAACATTCCCCCACTTAATCTGAACAGGTATATGTGAGTCCAAGGTGAGAGCTGAAATATGAAGTGTGCAGTTGTTGATGGCTGAATTTTCTCTCTGAATCTGGTGGTTTTGGAATGACCACAAACCGAATGCTGATGGCGGTTTAAGGAAGACCACAAACCAATCCGGTGGTTTAAGAATGACCACAAACTCTGTAACCCTGCTCCAGGATCAATGGTTCCCAGAACATTTCCTAAGTTAGCTAGAAGCTAGAAGCTGGTGTCTTCTGCTAATTGGAAGTTTTCTCGATGTTGGTTTAAAGATGACCATAAACTATGATGTAGAAGTTTAAAGTCTTCTACCAAGTGAAGGTTTAAGGGAAACCACAAACCGTTGTCTAGCATAAGTTGTAAGTCTTCTACTAAGTGAACAGAGAATCACAAACCAATCACACTCATTTGTCATTACTCCACTGATAAGACTTCGAAACTGGAAACTTGATCGTCAATCGCTAATGTTGTTCCCCCCCTTTCAAGGACAAGGTGAGAAGATGCAAATCCTTTCACTGCAAGGTGCGTCAATACTCGAGAGTATTCGTCAGTATGACTGGCATATCTTCTTGACTATTGATGACCATCTCCAAGAAGGGATCCACCCATGATGGTTCTTTATTCTTGTAGATTTATTTTTGTTAAAACATTTGTCTGAACAATGATTTTGTTTTCCACAATGCTTGTCAGGATGAAGATCAAAGCATTGATCTTCCATGTGGCCAACTCGCAGACAATGTTGGCATATCAGAATCTTCTCTGGAACTGGAGCAGGTCAATGTAAACTTTCTTGAAGTAGTCCAGGACTCTAAAACTAGATTGGTTTGGTATAATCAGGAATATGAAAGGTGACATCATTTTCATATCTGATATCGGTTATGTATCTGTTATTTGTGATTTCTTCCTAAGGTCTGATGCTCTGCTTGGAAAGAGAGTTGAATGTCATATTTACCTAAATTTGATCTAGCTCAGTGAGTGGCTTCTGCGCTGGATGTTGATTTGAATAGGCATCATCATTTTCACCATATTTGAATATAGTGTTCATGAACAAGGACTGGTTCAGAATGTTGTCGAAGATTCGTTAGCTCAAGTGCGTTATGAAGAAGTCGATTTTGAGTTTGCAACAATGTTGCTTTGGCTTGCATAACTTGCAAGCAGGTCACAATAGACTGAAGAGTGGTTTTCTCAATGGTGATTGTGGTGTCCAGGGAAGAGAGGATTAGAGTGTTCAGTGACTCTAATAGTTCCTCAACTCGAGCCATAACTCAAACTCACAGGGTTTCTTGCAACTCCACCTTGCCTTTACAATGCAAACTCAACTATGCAGACTCAATAAATAAAGGGTGTCGGTTGCTACCGAAAATGCACCTATTTACAGTGTGATTTAGATTAGAAAGATAAGATATTAGTTCGCAGTGAACTATGCAGACTACTAGCAAATTGTCCTTCTACTACAACAAAAGGAAGAGGCTCTGTGATTGAGAAAAGGTATAGAGAAATCAAACACCATTAGCAAGTCTCCTCAATCTAGACAGAGGAGAATGATAATTCTAGAACCCGATATAACATGCAAAAAGGCTTTGAATCTTTATGTCAAGGAATAAGGATACACTAGAAGTAGTATTGATCCAGTTGCCACCTCCATGTTGCATCCATGATGGAAGAGATATCCATTACCTGTTGTTATGGATCATTGATCTCTAGGCCACCAAATTTATTCACGCAATTATATTCCTATGAGAGAGGTCCACCTCCTACAAGGGAAAAGGTTCTGACCTTACAAGTTGTGGAAGTGATAATAATGTATAATCATCAACGCCACCAAAATTNTGGATCATTGATCTCTAGGCCACCAAATTTATTCACGCAATTATATTCCTATGAGAGAGGTCCACCTCCTACAAGGGAAAAGGTTCTGACCTTACAAGTTGTGGAAGTGATAATAATGTATAATCATCAACGCCACCAAAATTGTCACCAATCCCAATCCCAAATTTCCTTTCTAAAGGTATCGAGTTGTGAACATTTCGGATTTCTATGAGAGATTTGGATACGAGTGGGGTTTACAAGATAAACAAAAACTGAACAACATTAAATTATATCAATTCCAAAATTTTAGAAATCCAAGACAACGGGTCGATGTAAATGGAACCTTTGACGTCGGTTTGAATCCCTCTCTCACCAATATTAGGAAAAACCATAATCTATTGAAAAATGAATCTCTTTATTCGGCTGGACCGAGAAATCCATTTCTGGAAAACTAAAAAAAAATTAGAATCAAGGACGATTTTGCATCTATGCTAGGTCTAGGCAAGCACAATTTTTGTGACATGAAGTAAGACATAAAGAGAGAGATCGTGTTGATTCTTTAGGTTGAGTGGAAGGAGCACCTAGGTCGAGGGACACACACCAATGGTTGGCTCATAAAGTATGAAATCAAATCCACAAACTCATTGGCCATCCTGAATTCTCAATCACTGGCACACAAATAACATCAACTTGATTGGTAATTCATGTAACTCCATCGAATATTAGCACACAAATTATTTTACAACATAGACTATCACATTCAGTGAATTGTTGGCCAATTGGAGTCGCCATAGAACGTGGAGGATGTGCTCATTGAGGAAAATTGGAGATGATGGCACAATTGAATCGACGTTATGTGTGTTCTTCTTAGTCATTGATTGAGAGCTTTTGCAAAACCACCAAAGCGATTTGCTTTATCTATTCCTTTTGTTATCCCCTATTCATAGGGATAACTAAGGAGATGATATCTTAAGGCCCTAAGGTTGAATACATGGAGTACCGAGAGACAAATTGACCGACAATGTCCACTTGCGTAGATAGAGACTTGCTTCACCACCACAGATTTCATGTCCATCATGAGGGTATCCACCACATCAGCTTTCTTCCAGAAGGCATTGGGTCTTGCTCCATGAGGTACAAACCAGGTATTATAGTGAGTGTTTTTTCAATATTTGAGGCATTTGAGCTTGTTGCATTTAAAACTGCTTTGATTATGTAATGTATGCTTGGCAATTATGCTCTTTACCCTATTTCACTTTGGTCATTGACATTCTGCCCTAGTAAGTGGTCACCCTTAGGGATAGGTTTTCTACTAGGAGGTCCTCTTGACAAGTCATCATGTTATTCTCGACCATACTTATCACTTTCCACACTTCACCCCTCATCTCCTTACCTTTTGGGATTTTCAGGTATAATGGCCCAAGAAGGGATTGTCCCTCATTTCATGGGAAGAAGGGGCTAAAGACCCATAGGCTTGTAGCTATCAAAAGATAAAATCCAATCATGAACCTTCTAGATGCTCACCCAGGGATCCAAAGGACAATGAAATGTCTCTTATAAGAAATTGATGGGACTCGTGAAAAATAACTAATACAAAATGCCAACCAAGGTGGAGCATGTGTGGGCATTGTTTTCCATGCTTAGGTAGAAGCCCCACACATTGTTTCCAACTTGGGGAAGCATGATGTGACCAGGGTAGAGTCAAGGTGGGCATTATTTTTCATGCTTAGGTAGAAATCCCACCTTGGCTCAAGCCTGGAAACATCTTAAAAGAACAAAAGACAATAAATGAGTTTGGAAAAAGGTTGCATTGAAAACAAAGGTACAACACACCCTCTACAAACGCATCCATAAATGAGATACTACAATCCTTTGTATGTCATGAACCCCATGCCCAAAAGTCTTGCCCCCATCCATGTCACTTTGTTCACATGACCTAAAGAGGGGTCCACTTGGGAAACACTCTTAAACTTAAGGTATGATTCACCCAATAGGTCTCTTTGTCAACCCTCTCATACCTAAACTTGGTAAATTGCATAGGGTATTTGAGCACTTGCTTATTTTGATGAAGTGGTTTTAATGCACATGCTTAGATGGCTATTTTAGTGACTCGATTTACTTATCATGATGCATTTGACTTGAGATCCTTGGAGGGCGTATTCATTGTCTTTGCAGGACCTGGTTGGTGGACAATTTTGGAAAAACACACTTAACTTGGGCTTCCTCGGGGCTTTAAGCCCACAGGTTGGATACCATGGCCCACACACCAGATGATGATGGCGGTCTTTGGAGGCTTAAGAAGCACCTTGGAGGACCCTTCCTAGCCATTCATCACCCCAACGACCTGCCTTTGGAGGCTAAAACGTCACATTTTGGGGGTGACGTCATGCATGAGCTAGGATTTTTGGTGATGGTGATGGTGATGTTGTTAGTTGACACTTGGCATCTTTTGATGGAGAAGAATACCTTAAATTGATAAAGATGACCATAGTACTTGAGGAGAAGGCCTTAGGAGGCCCAACGTGTCATCTCCAAGCCCAACGTCCTCTTCTTGATGCCAAATCGTTGCCCTAGAAAGGTGATATCATGTTTATTTTAGGGTTTCTTATGTGCAAAATCAAATTTAAAATTTTAAAGGGGCAAAGTAAGGGTTGTTGGTCCCTTACTTTGTTGTTTACCCTAAAATTAAGTGGACAAACACTTTTAGGAGGATTTGTGTAAATAAGGATCACTTCTATTTCATTTTCATCATAGCTCTCCCATCTTGGAGAAGATACTTGGCTGAAATTTGCACCCCTCTTGGGAAATTTTCTCTCTCTCTCTCTTACTTGCTCATGCGATGGTTTGTCTTTGCTATTGGATGGAGAAGCGATGTGGTAGATTTTTGCATTGTGGTAGATTTTTCTTGGATAAAGAGGAGTTTATCTCGTTGATGCTTGGACTAGATAAGGAATCTATACTTTGTTGTTGCATTCTTTCTTAAGTTACAAGGTTGATTTGCTAAGCTCTTGAGGAGTATAAGGGAATACAACCCCACTAAGCCTATCATAATTATCTTGAATTAATTGTTGCACAAAGAGTTACTCGGAGTAAAAGGACTTACACCCTCCTAGTAGTTCCTTGCTAACCTTGCTTGTCTTAGGGAGTAAAAGGGTATACACCCATAAGGAAGTACCAAAGTTAGCTCATTCATTTAAAGACTCCATAACCCAATAGTTTTAGACACTAATCTCTTGCATTGGAGAAATAAAATCATTGCATTGGTATGCGTGAAAATACAAGATATTGAAATTGCCTTAGTTGGAATCTTTTCCATGTGCTTTAAGCTTGCTAAGGCCCATAGGGCATCTTGATTGGCTAAGGATATCTATTGTTGTTATAACATTAAAGCTACAACCATTAGGGTTGCAACAAATTGCTCACAAACTTTTACTCTATTTTCAATCATCAAAATTTGCTATAAAACTGTCATAATAATCTACTTGTCATTTAGCATCTTTTGGGTGGTTTACTTGTAATTTTGTGTGGTTGGAATTTTTATCTGTAGCAATCTTTTGCTACAGCCATAAGGTTGTTATAATATCTCTACAATAACAACATACAACAACCCTCTAATACCATTGAAGTTTATGCTAAAGTATTGAGAACTATTCTACTTGTTTTATGTTTTATTTCTCGATAAATCTTTGATGCTTTGAGTGGTTATATCTACAGTGATTAGCTTTGTTCCTTGTTGATATATTTCTTGTTTATTACAGTAGTTTGGAACAACAAGCTTAACTTGCTTGTCCACTTGATCTTTAGGCTTGTATGTTCGTCTCTTCTTGTGTCTTGGGTAGGTATAACTATCTTCTGCATGTACACTACTTCTTCGAAACCTTCCCTCATACACCAAACTTCATCCCAAGCCTTCCATCTCTCCACAACTTGACCTATGGGGGCTTCACTTCCATAACCTCACTTTCCATCTCATTTCCTCCTAGGTTCACCCGAGATTCCCCCCTTGTGTTGGATTTATACTTCACTAAGGAGAGGGGACGGTTTATCTAAGGTGACAGTGGGTAGACTCTCCCACAGTTATCGCCATCTCGTGGATTGGGTCGGGCTTTTCCCAACCAACAGTTTGTGCGATGCCACCCTTGTCTTACCAAATAAACCCTATTCAAGCAGGAAAAAGTAGAGGTTGTGTGAAGAATGGGCAGTGGACCGGTGTGTATAGTGTGAAGATGAACATCAGTGTCAAGGGGCGTGAAGAGAGGGTGTGGAGGCTTGCTAGCGCACAAGTGAAGAATAGTTGGTGAAAAAATAGTCATAGCCCACATGGAGAATAGTTGTAGGAGGTCGTTGGTTCTGGTCATGGAAGATATGTTGTTTCTTTGCTTCGGTTATTGTTGTTACAGGTAGGTCAAGGCCAAGGATTTTGGGCAACGATGGCCAGAATCACGAGGTACGGATTAAGAGCAAAGTAGAGCTCTGGAATCAACTCAAGGAGTCGAGGTTAAATGAATACTAGCGAGCTATCTGAATGCAGCAAGTCTAGCAAGGTTTCGTGTGACGTGAGGTAAATTAGGGTTTTGATTAGAGAACTATGTGAATTGAAGAACGACAAGAGGTGTTACTCTGAAAACCCTAGCCAAACCAACAGAAAAGAGGTTAGAAACGAGGTCAAGAATAACCAACATCAAAAAAAGATACCCTAAACCCTACAAATGGTAGAGACTGCGCAAAAAGCAGACAAAGAAATGTCTTTGCATATTAAGGTTTCTTGATTTTGGTAAAAAATTAATCTCAACATACAGGCCTGGGAGACAGAGTAATGCAGGCTCAGATGCATTTCTACACGTAAAAGGAAATGTTCATGGAATAAACCAAACAAAAAATTAGCTATGGACAAATACCATAGCGAAATTAGGCCAAATGACTATTGGCTCTAATATCACTAATAGAACGCGAGATGAGATCAAATATGAAGTGTGTTTATTAACTATATGGTACAGATATAAATACATCTAAATGACCCTTTGATTCGTCTTATAAGAGTCTCTTGGACTCCTGATTACCATTACAATAACTTGACTCTTCATATTTCATCAAGCGTGTAACCCTAACGAATTGTGTTTCCAACAAAAAAGACTATTTGCAACATGTTCAAATGCTTCATTTATTAGAATGACACTTACCACAACATCGTACTTGTTACCTCATGGAGCAAGACATGTCCTATGCGAGCCAAGTTGGAACTAGGTGTGGTGGATGTTGCTACCATCGATGGGACGGTGATGTGTGGTGTGTGAAGGGCTCTACATGTTGATCTGCCTCTCGATACTCCATGTCTGCAACCTGAGGACCTCGAGACATCATCTCCTTGGGTATCCCTTAGAATGGGAGATAACGAGGTTCATAATATCCACGAAGGAAACCAACCCGAGGACTTGACCTCGTGACCCCCTCCTTGTAATTCATATCACTCAACCACTCAAGCTATCCCACGGGGCTACACTACTTGCAATATTCATTTTTCATGCAAATATATAAAGAAGCTCAATATTCCATGAATCATTTTTTATGCAAATATATAAAGAAGCTCAATATTCCATGAATGATCATTTAAATACAATGGAAAATAACCTGATTATATATTACAATACTTGGAATGGGTTACATCATTATTATTATTGTTGTTATTATGCCTTAGTAAATACAATACATTAACAGTATTCCTTAAAATTGTCTTAAGAGGTAAAGAAATGACACTATGATTCACAAGTAGCTTACCACAAGGAAGGCAATTCACATATTCCTAACTACCATAAATCTCACAATAGTATGTGGAATCTATTTCCTTATCTAAAATCTCCCTAAGATATGCTAATATTAGTTGATATGATTTAGGGGCAAAGAAAATTATGATCCCCATACATAGCTTACCATAAGAAAGACAATTCACTATTGTATAAATTGCATTTTGGTATGTGGAATCTATTTCCTTATCTAAAATCTCCTTAAGATATGTTAAACTTAGTTTCACATATTGTATAAATTGCATTGTGGTATGTGGAATCTATTTCCTTATCTAAAATCTCCTTAAGATATTTTAAACTTAGTTAATATGATTGGTAAATAGTAAGGCATTAATAACACTACTTGCAATATCTTAATGTGCCCTGTGGAATTTATTTCCTTATCCAAAATCTCACTAAAGTATGTTAATTTTGATAAATATGATTTGTTTTAATATATATAATTTATTTATTTTTGTTTAATTTGATTATTAAATCGACCTAAGTATTTTGTTATTATTCATTTTATTTTTTATGAGCCAACACATTAGCATTACACAATAAATCATAATGGGCTGTAAAACCTCTCTTGACATAATAAATGTATTTTTGTAAAAATTTCAAATTTTCAAGGATTTTGCATAATTCTTCTAAAATTTTGATGATTTTCAAGTAAAATAATTTTATCTTATAAATGAAAATTAGAATTTCCATGAAAACAAATTAAAACATACATATTTAACAAGTTACACATTCAACCCTCATATATTAAAAATAAATAATTACTAATGACAAATAAACAATCTCTCCAAAATAAAATAGATTAAAAATCCTAAACACAAACAAGAGGAACCCAAGCTTATTTGAGAGGGTTCAGAAGTCAGAATCGCATGAGTTGCGCAAATGACAAAACAAGCATTGCTTGAGATGACCGAATTGGAAAAATATGAAGTGTCCAAATCTTTAAAGCTTACTACCCTGTGTAGCTTTGCATTTGAGATACTTCCGACTTTCCGACCATAGTTACCTTATATTACTCTTTAGATTCTGCGTTGATTTAAGGTAAATTTATTTCTACTTAAATCAAACACTGATTTTAAGATCATGCAGCACAAGTGTCTTTTGTAAAGAGTTTTGCACTGTTTCCAGCATATAGTATAAGAAAATTTTCTCAACAATATCATACCCAATGTTCAAATTTTCTCAACAATGTCATGCCCAATGTTTTACACTGCACATATTGAGTCTCTAATGATCATGTTTATAAATATAAACATCACTAATTTAGCAGAAAAATAAAAGTGATAAAAACGATAAAAACTCTTAAAAATAATATTTCTACTTATGTTTCATTGAGTTATAAGTCATTTTTAAATTTCCCAAACTTTTCTCGAATCATAACTCAAACTACTTATGTTTCATTGAGCTTATAAGTTATTTTTTAATTTTCCAAACTTTTCTCGAATTATAACTCGAACGGCAAGCAAATATAGCAAATATTTAAGCTCTCACTATCATCCCCCTAAATACAAATAATCATGTGGTTAATTTCTACCGGGGCTACAAATTCAAAACATATTTTTTTTTATAAAATGCTTCCTTCAATCAATGTGGTTCACCGCACCGGATATCGATATAATGTGGTTCACCGCATCGGATATCGATATTACGTCCACGGAAAAACCCCTGAAAATCTGCAAGATAACATTGGGAGGACAAGTATTTTCGGAATATTGGGGGCTCAACAATAAGAGCATCTTATAGACCCATTTAAGCACACATGTCACTCACAAGGAATTGAAGGAATTGAACCTTGGTAGAAGGGTAACAATCATTCCTCCCAACCACCCAAGTACATCCAATGGACATTCCTTCACATTCTATTAATATGTAATATGTACAATTCAAACATAATTAGACATGTCCATATATTTCAAAGACAACACATCTGCTGGCCTTCATTTTTTTGAAGGAAAAACATTTTAACCAGCGGGCAACACATCTGCTGGCCTTCATTTTTTGAAGAAAAAACATTTTAACCAGCAGCAAATCTCATGCTTGACCATTGAAAAAGGCAAATACCAATGATAAACGAAGACATCATTGAAATTAACTTATCAAAATAATGAATATCATACAGAAACCATATTTCATAATGAGAAGAATACTAGATGTCCCAACTTTCAGTGGCAGGAAAACTAAACGGAGGGGTATATTTCAACAGAAACTACACATTGATGATAGTAAGCTGAAGCTTGGGCCGATTAGGTTGAGGTTCAACCACCTCTATATGAACCTTTACTGCTTTTAGTACTTTATAGGTTACACTCTTATCTGCTTTTGTCACTGTTTGATGTTCCTGATCCACTATCCATTCAATCTGTCCATCACTTCCCTTTCCTGATTGACTATCTTTAGCTTTTTCCTTTGGCGTCAAATAAACAGGACCTTCAATGCCGTATCTGCAGCAATTTCACCATAATCATGATGTTTAAACTAGGTAAGGGTCACTTCCTAAAACTCTGTCCATAGATATGTATATTCAACTTACTTGGGAACAAACACAATTAGGCCATTAGCTCTGATTTTGACAATTCTTGCTTCTGCATCTGTTGGCCTGGTTGAAAAAACATCATCCGATGAGTGCAATTTACTTTGACAACATGGGAAGTGTAAAGTGTCTATTCAATTTTCAAAGATTGTGAATCAAAAACAAAATCCCACCGTTTTCTGAAATAAATAAGAGTATGAAGCTCAACAGAAGCCCGGCCAGCCATTTGAGCATTTCGATGGCGATAGTTCAAATCTGTGCAAATGACCATGCAGTTAGTCCCATTCTTCCAGTAGAATTAAACATGCCTTTATTTCCAAAACTTATCAAGAGAACGTAGTACTTCATCAAATAAAAGTATTAAACATTGAAAAAATAAACAGCATAAGACTGTTAAAGTGGCTGTGCAGTTAGATCTATTATTCCAGTAGAATTAAACATCAATTTATTTCTGAAACTTATCAAGAGAACATAATACTCAATCAAATAAAAGTACAAGACACTGAAAAAATAATAATCAGAAGACGCCATTGTCTTGAGCGTTTACTTCTCCATTTCACCATGTAACAACCCAGTTCCTTTCTTGTAAACCACATAAAAAAGATAAGAAATTCTTACTGTCAGCGATACTCGTTAGACGTGCCCGGTCTTGAAACACAGCAGGCAACCTATATAAATCCAAAGAAGCAGCAAGTAACCTGTGAACTATAACATCTGCAGCCCAACTGGTATGTTAGAATACTAATCCGCAACAATATTGTGTTAGATTATAGAACCACAAATGAGCCATGTAATATCATCAGCTCTGCATAATTGTACACTCCCTTCAGACTATAACTAGTTGAGAGATCTAACTGCAAGTATTGAAGATCTGTATTTATTTTGAACTTGGGTAATCCATACCAAGGTAGACAGGTAGCACCACTCATTGAATAAAACACTTTGAATCAGCTGAAAGCATTTAAAACAAGTACAGAAGCTTCATTGCCTACCAACCTAAGTAATCATTCCCAAAGCAGACATATGGAATAGCTGATTTTCATTCCCAGGATAAATATAATCTTTATATAACAATCATTGATCGAGGGCATTCTGATTTTAATCAAATTTCTTTACCAAACTATGCATTTGAAAGTGCAGATCGATAATAGCAGCAACTATATAATGAGCAAGATGAAGACAAACCATATTGCCCCACCCTTAACCCTAGACTTGACAACGGGCATTCTGATTTTAATCAAATTTCTTTACCAAACTATGCATTTGAAAGTGCAGATCGATAATAGCAGCAACTATATAATGAGCAAGATGAAGACAAACCATATTGCCCCACCCTTAACCCTAGACTTGACAACCCATGACTTTTCTGAGCAAATTAAGCCATGCAATAGTCAGTTTTCTCACTTTACTTGCTGGTTTAGCATGAGAGCCTAATTATTCGTTAAAGACATCTGCAAAGCAAAAATATTCAATTGTCATAAAAACCATCAACTGAAACCTTTCGTTTGGTATCATTACAATAGTGTCCCCCTTCGACTTAGAATAGATAGCATGCCATGCCAACACAACATACCATAAGACATTAAACAGCGAGCTCTCTCATTTTTTACAGGTTCAATACAGTGGACTGGAACAGCATTCAAATTTTTCTGAAGTGTAGAAAGTCAAAGCACAGAACAGGCTAAACAAGGGACCTGGTATTTGTTTACTGGTACAATACAGGGGACCTCAACATTAATGAAATGCATGGTATTTTGATTCTGCAGCGTCAAAACACGACTAACAGATCTGATTGGTTCATTGAATTTGATGCAATGTTTTAAAAACCGAAACCGGTACCGGAACCGGTCGAGGGTCCAACCTGAACCGGAACCGGAACCGGTAATAAACCGGTCGAACCGGTTTCAATGAACCGGTTTTTAAAAAATACATAAAATATTTAAATTTTAACAAAAAAAATATATTTTTAAGATTTTAAATCATGTTTCCAAAGCATTAGAGACAATTAGAGACAATATATCCAAAGTATGCTCATGAATATATCAAAACGACACCAAGTGCAATACATATTTAGAGATCGGAACATAAATACATAATCAATGAGGCTCTAAATGGCCTCTACAACATCAAATAA
>SNQJ01S0000148.1:148363-164179 GCA_010110895.2 Picea sitchensis
AACCATTGATTAAGGATGAGATGAGATGATCTCATCCATCCAGCATTTAGGTTTCCTTATGCATCCTAAAGGAGGGCGCAAGGGGCAAAGGAGAGCTCATTCACTTGTATGTTCACCAAAGGAGCTTGGAGAAGGGCAAGAGGATGAGAATAGAAGCAAAGGGTGAGGAAAGCTTGGGCGCACATGTTCATGGACGGCTCATGGATGCTTGGGCCTCAGTTATTTGATGGTGATCACATCTGCTACGAGGAGGGCGCACCATAGGAGTGGAGTGCACGCTACCTGGTAGCAGTTTCACTTGGAGGAAGTCAGTTCTGACTGGTTCAGTGGAGAGGCAACACAGAGGCGCATATTTCTGTGGAGGGGTTTCTTCATTGGGTCAAAGAGGAAGGAGGGCGCTTCATTTCAGTGGAGAGAGCAATAAAGGGAGAGGGCGCACCAAGCTTTGGGCGCATATCTCACTGGATCTTGTGGCAAGGCTCGTGAGGAGCTCATTATGCATACAAGTTCCTTTGTATTGTATTACTTGTTGTATCTCATGCTTTGATCATCATTATCTAGACATATATCCCAAACTGGTTTTCCCTGGGGGGGGTTTATCCAAGGTCATGTTGACCAAAAATACCTGTGTCAAATTTATGCATGCTTAGAAGTGTAGATCAGCATTTTAAAGTTCAAAGATCTAGAGGTAGTGTTATGTGTTTTAATGTATTATGCATGTGCTAACATTGAGTAAAGAAAACACTTGTAAGGGCACCTTAAAAGAGCACTTAACCATTAAACATTGAACAGAAAGTTTGGTGACTGTTTGTTGTCCTAAAAACAGTAAGAGAAGACAGCCACACAGTTGAAACTTAGAGCCATACTAAGGTCAAGGACAAACCTTAGGTGGCAGCCTCATAGGACCTCAGAAAATCTACATTATCTACCTTATGATAGGTGGTGGATCTTCTTCATTTTGCAGATTTTCCAGGATGGATATGGATTTGGTCTCTTGCTTGTCCTCTAAAACTATGTCTAGTGTTGGATGGTATGTGGCTATCTCACCGTGTTTGCTGAATTTCAAGGATGAAATTCGAAATTTGGTGCATTTAATCACCAACCGCACAAATTCGATAAATTTCAGTCAATTAATCACCATTCCGCTTAGTGGTCATTTAGTAATTTCTTAATCGATTTTTAGGAATCGTTGCTTAATCCTTTTGCATGTGCCTTCATATCATTGTTTGAAATATTTGTTCAAATGCATATTTGACATATGCTCTGTGTTGGCATCGTCGGAATGGTTGAAATGGTTGTTCCTTGTCAGTGTAGAGATGCCCATAGGACAAAATGTGTTGGAATGGTTGCCCAGTGCCAAGTTCCAACTTGGGAGGATGCCTATCCCGACTAGCAAAGGGAGGAAAGCCTCGATCAATTTGGTTGCCAATCATCCCAGTGTCATTCAGGGGCCAAGGGAATGAGTTAGGCCAACTATGTAAAACCTTATGGCATGACTAACCCTGGATGGATTTACGAATTTACTAGGTTGATTTTGATTTATATATTATATTTAACTGATAGTTATAAAGTTTTACAGAGTCATGTGACATAAACAGTTTATAAAAGTTAATTTTATTATCTTAACTTTATGGTAACCAATAATAAAATTAACTTTTACAGAGCGTTTATGTCACATTACTCTGTAAAACTTTATAACTATCAATTATATATATATATATATATATATATATATATATTAGAGATATAAGGCTTACCCATGTACTAAAGTCACCTTAGTGACTTTAGGTTAAAAGATTAGGGTTTTTGTCTTTTAGGGTTTTGGTCTCTTGAGCTCTTTATAAGAGGGAGGACCCTCATTGTAATTGAGTACAGTTCAATAATAATATTGTTCAATGTTTATGGAGATCATGTTTTCGGTATCATAACCCTACCTAGGGTTTCTTTGGTTGTAATATGGTATGAGAGCAGGGAGATCCTCATGGCCAAGTTTAAGCAATCAATTGAAAGGTAAAGAGGGTCATCCAGTCATTGGGTGAGAGGTCATGAGACAAAGGAAAATTGCATATCAAAGAAGTCACCATGATCTGTTGAAGGAAGTCGCCACGATCCAAAGAGTTATTGTGATAGAGTTATATGCAGAAGCCATTTCACGCTCAAGAAGAATCGCATATCCAATAACCAAGAAAAAGTGAAGTCGAATTTGTTTTATGAAGAGGATACATCACCAATCATGTTCAAGTTGGACTGTCAAACATTATCATCAGACTTGTCCTTGTTCTAATTAAATTTCGGAAGGGTTTTGTTTCTTCTTGGATTCAACGAAATGGCTACTATAACTTCTCCAAAGAGTAATATCATGAAGTTAGTAATTTCGGTCATCAAGAAATCCATGTTGCTTCCAGGTTTTCTAGGGGATTTTGTTGCCTCTACAAGGTTTCAAAGCTTGTCAACAACGACAACGAAATACAGGTCGGAGAATGATTTGTCGATTCAGGGTGAAAAACAAAACCACCAAGCGTCGGGAATCTATCGCGGGAGGTGGCCTAATATTTTTGAGGCAGATTCGTATTATCCTCTGAGGAACTTGGGGTTTGGCCTCGATTAGGTGATCGATAACCCTTTCCTTTTTGTGTCTCGCGGGATAGGGGATGTGATAAGAGGCGAATCGAGAAAATCGTGGGATGATATTGAAGACAAGGGAGCTCTACATCTATGGGTGGACATGTCGAGGCTAGGGAAGGAAGAAGTCAAGGCAGTAGTTGATGAGGAGGATGCCAAGGCTATTCTCATGAATAGTTTGTTGCCTAAATACAGTAGTGCTATCTTTCCCCTGAGTCAACTACCTTCACAAAGTCTGGAGAAAATAATTGTAGCATTGATTGCAGAAGAAAAGAGAACCATTGCAGGTGATAGCCAACTGGAACTTGCATTCTATGCAAGAAACAACTGCAACAGATCAGCAAAAGACAAAGAGTAAATAGAATGCCACTATTGCAAGAAGTTGGGTCATACAACTTGGAATTGTAGACAGCAAGCCAATGGCGTTCTTAAGGGAAAGGTCAAAGATAGACAACATATAGCGAGATTAGCCATGATTGACGATCGACCGGATGTTGATAGTGGTGAAGAATCTAGTGAAGAAAAGGGATTTTATGCATTTTAGGAATCCCACGCTTTGAAGACAAGAAGGGATCAGTTAATAACTCAAAATGGATTGTTTCCCAGTTAGTTCAAAAGTTGTGGATCTAGAGAAAGATCCCTCATTAGTTGGAGACACATGCATGTGGATTGCAATCTACTAGTGAGGTTACGCGACCTGCATGTGGATTATTGCCAGTAATTCACTTTGAGATATTTGTGATTTGGGAGTTTGGGGATGTGGAATCTGGGAACTCGGGAAATCAACTCAACAACTACATTGTTACAAGAGTTATGAGGCAGCTTGATGGAGCTCAAACTGGTCCGAGAACTATATTCAAAGAAGCTTCTAAAAGATGTTACTGGTGTTTAGTGTTCAGTTTATGTGTTTTACATTCAGTATATGTATTTGATTTAAATTTCTTAATTTTCAACATTGTATGCCTTTTGGGGGGGGTATTAGATATATAAGGCTTACCCATCTAATAAAGTCACCTTAGTATTTTCTGTTGAGCATGATAGCGTTTGTAAAGGTTGTTCACTTGGTAAGAATACAAAGAAACCCTATCCTCTCAGTAATAGAAAGTCAAATGGAATTTTGGATTTAATTCATTCCGATCTTTGTGGGCCCATGTCTGCACCGTCTACGAATGGTTGTATTTATTATATCATTTTTATTGATGATTGTTCGCGTAAAACTTGGATTTATTTCTTAAAAACTAAAGATGAATTTTTTAGTAGATTTCAAGATTTCAAGAATCTTGTTGAAAATCAAACAGGGAGACACATCTGAGTTTTTAGAACAGATAATGGTAAAGAATTTGACTCCTTCAAATACGACAAACTCTGTCGAGCTTCTGGAATTAAGAGGGAGCTAACTGTGCCATACAACCCTCAGCAGAATGGGGTTGCTGAAAGAAAGAAAAGAACTATTTGTGAAGCAGCCAGGGCCATGATGCATGACCAAAACTTACCTTTATCGCTTTGGACCGAGGCTGTCAGTACTGCAGTCTACATTCAAAATAGATGTCCACACAAAGCCCTTGAAGCGAAAACTCTTGAAGAAGTTTTCACCGGATGTAAGCCTTCAATTGATCACTTAAGAATCTTTGGCAATCCAGTCTATATACACATTCCAAAAGAGAAGAGGACTAAACTAGAGCCATCCGGTAAGAAAGGAACTTTTGTGGGATACAGTGAGACCTCAAAAGCTTACAGGATTTATATCCCTGGTCAAAAGTTCATCGAAGTAAGCAGAGACGTGACTTTTCATGAAGAAACAACTTTTCGTCAGGCCAGAGAATTTCCATGTGATTCAAAGGAGCAGGAAGCTCCACCACTTGATCCTTCAGATTCTCCTCTTCCAGATGAGCAGAGGGAGGAAACCTCAGAACTTCCAATGGACCCCTCAAGGGATACTATAGAGTTTCCAATGGAGATACCTCCTGCTAAAAGGAAACCAGCCTGGTCTCGGGAAATATTGAAAGAAGCAGAAAAGCATTCAGCTCCTAAGGGAACCTTCAGAGAAAGCAAGAAACCAGATAAGTACTCTGGTCTCATAGCTCATTTAAATACTATGATTGATTCAAAACCTTCCACATTTGTTGAAGCCTCCAAACATCAAGTGTGGAAAGATGCTATGAATGAAGAATATAATTCTATTCTAAAGAATGATGTATGGACCGTAGTTCCTAGACCTCAAGGCAAATCAATAGTAACTTCAAAATGGCTTTATAAGATAAAGCATGCAACAGATGGCAGTGTTGAGAAATACAAGGCGAGATTTCTGGCTCGTGGTTTCTCTCAGAAAGAAGGAATTGACTACAACGAGATTTTTGCTCCAGTTGCCAGGTATACTTCAATCAGGATTATTATCTCACTTGCAGCAGTTTTTGGTTGGAAACTTCACCAGATGGATGTTAAGACTGCTTTTCTTAACGGTGAAGTTGAGCAAGAAGTATATATTGAGCAACCTGAAGGTTTCGTGATACATGATAAAAGATCTCATGTGTGCAAACTCAAGAAAGCCCTGTACGGGTTGAAACAAGCTCCGAGAGCTTGGTATGGTAGAATAGATAGTTTTCTACAAAGTCTTGGATTCTCCAAGAGCATAGCAGATCCAAATCTTTATATAAAGATTGTTCAAAATCATCCAGTTATCCTAGTCTTATACGTGGATGATTTCTTCCTCACTGGAAAGGAAAACTTGATAGCTCAGACAAAGAGGGAGCTTTCTGCAGAGTTTGAAATGAAAGACTTGGGACTCATGCATTATTTCTTAGGCTCAGAGGTTTGGCAAAAACCAAGAGAGATCTTTCTCTCACAGGGTAAATATGCAGTTGATGTACTCCGCAGATTTGGCATGATGGACTGCAAGTCCATGCCAACTCCAATGATCTCTAACCTAAAGAAACTACAAGATCAAGTTACAGGTTCAGATCTAGAAGACCCCACCTTATATCGACAGATCATTAGGTCTTTGATGTATCTCATACATACGAGACCAGACATCTGTTATGCGGTAAATGCTCTTAGCCAATTCATGTGTGAACAAAAGCATATACATATGATTGTTGTGAAGCATATTCTGAGATATGTTTGGGGAACCATAGCTTATGGTCTCAGATACACTTCCAATGGAGGTGTAATGCTCCATGGTTTTACAGATTCAGATTGGATGGGAAGTACAGTGGATCGGAAGAGCACTTCCGGATATTGTGGGTTCAACAATGATTTCCTGGTCCAGCAGGAAACAGGGCTCCATAGCCCAAAGCACTGCAGAAGCAGAATACATTGTTGCGAGTGTTGCTAGCAGAGAAGAAGTGTGGCTTAGGAAGCTATTCTCAGACTTGTTCAGTTCAGAGCTTGAACCCACAGTCATTCACTGTGACAATCAGAGTTGTATAAAGCTCACCGAGAATCCAGTGTTTCACAACAGATTGAAACACATTGAGATGAGATACCACTATGTCCGGGACATGATTCAGAAGAACGTCCTCAGCATTCAGTATGTTCCGACGACAGAACAAACAGCAGATATTTTTACCAAGCCACTGTCCCTGACGAAGTTCGTATACTTTCGTGACAAGCTTGGCGTAGCTGAGAATGCCTCTCTTGCTGAGAGGGAGTGTTAAATTTAAAGCAGCTGCAAGAACCATTCTCCGCGAGGATGGCAAAGTCCCTAGCCGAGATCTAGGGCCCCCAGTGCACTCCTGGGGTTCTTGGTCTAGGACCAAACAATCAGTGCCATGGCAAAAGACCCTTGTTAGGGCCCCCAGTATATGACTGGGGTTCGTGGTCTGGGACCAAGCAGCAAAAGACCCTTGTTAGAGCCCCCGGTATATGACTGGGGTTCTTGGTCTGGGGACCAAGCAGTAAAGACCCCTGAGAGGGCCCCCAGTATATGATTGGGGTTCTTAGTCTGGGACCAAGCAGTTAAAGTCCCTAGATATGTCTAGGGCCACTGGACATGGTCCAAGGTACCCATGTCTGGGGCATGGGTTGATCCTTGGTCTTGTACCTTGGTGGATAAGACCCCAGAAATGTTCTGGGGCAACCTGATCCTTGATCAGGTACTTTGTTGGTATATGACCCCTTTTGAAGGTGGGCATGACCACATGAGGGATGTATCCCATATGCAATGATGATAAAGTTAAAAGGTCACCTTGAGAATGAATGGACAAGTATTGCCACCTAAAACCCCTTCACCCTTGCTTGTGTTTATTTGGAGTTTTGTTTTTTGGTTTTAGGGGTCAATATGAAAATATTAATTAAATGTTTAATTTATAACATATTTAATTAATATTTATATTAATTAAATATGTTAATTTTAATTATCATTTTAATTATTATCTTTACCAAAACCCCTAGCCTAACCCTTAGCCTAAAGTATAAAAAGAGACCTACCCCTCCTCATTTACATACACTCTTATGTTATTCTTTCAAAAAGGGAGCGAACTTCCTCCTTGCTTGCTGCGGCCTCTCTTGCAACAGTTACTGTGGTTGTCTAGCGATTTTTTCGGCCCTCCTATTCTGCCCAAGCTTCAATCTCAGAATTTTATTGTCTACTTCTGGTGTGGGGATGATGCAAGGGCTATTGCTGGACTGTTTTTATGGTGTAGTTACCTGTGCATTTGAACTCTGAAGCTGCCATCTTTTCTGGTTGAACCGTGGCCTCTTCTACACTGATCTAGCCTCCCTCCATTGGGCCGTGGCTTCTCCTAGACAAATCTGGCCTCCCTCCATTGGGCCGTGGCCTCTCCTACACAGATCTGGCCTCTACCCTTGAGCCGTGGCCTCTCTCTAGCAGATCTGTCCCTGTCTTCTTGAGCCACAGCCTATAGACTGTCTATTCAAGACAGTTGTACCCCTTGGCACAAGGTTTTTACTTGCTGGAAAGTTCTAAGTGTATAAGGGTTTGATCACAGAAATTTTCTGTGTGGTGTCCTAAGTGGTTTCTCCTCCTGGTGGCAAGAAAGTCCTTTTCATCTCTTGGAAAGAGATCTAACCTATATGGTAGATCTATGAACCTGACTTTTTCTGAGCATATATTCAGTGGATCTTCATCACCTATGTGCAGCTGCTCTCCTTCAGTAATTTGAGGTAAGTCTTCCAGGTAAGATTCACTATTTAGATCTGTGAGTTGTTTTTAATTTCTAAAGGTTATCATTGATTATTTTGCTTTCTGAAACATCTGATACTGCCTTTAGCTTAGATCCATTTCAGATCCACTGTTTAGATCTGTTTCCTTTGGATCTTTATTAGATTTATCACTTAGATCAGTTCGAGTTAAATTTGCATCAGATACAGTGTTTAATAAGTCTGTATCAGAACTAATCTCTGTTATTGATATTCTAATGTTTTGATAACTAAGAAATAGATCACTGGTTAAGTTTTCTGTTCAGATCTGAGTATTACGTATGCTTGAAAAATTGGTTATTCTCTCTCAGTCCAATATCTATTGATGTGTACTAGTTGCTATTCTAGCTGAAATCTTAAAAAGACATTTCTGTTCTGCATAACTTCTCTAATTCTAACAGTATTGTTGCATTGTTATGGTTGTAGCTTATGCTAAAACAGAAATAAACTACATGCATTTGAGCTAACCATCAAAAACTCAACACATACAACCCCCTCCAAGTCCATTATAATTGTTTGGAATAATCTATTGTGAAAAGGATACTAGGAGTAAAAGGGCTTACACCCTCCTAGGTTTTCCTGGTTGGTTAGGGTTTTCATTGGGGAGTATAAAGGCTTAAAACCCCAAGGAAGTAACTCATCTAACTTGTTTAATCAAGAGACTCCATTTTCCCAATAGAAAGGCACTAGTCTTCATGCATTGAAGAAATAAATTATTGCCTTGGTAATTGTGAAAAGTTGAGATATTGAAATTGTCTTAAGTGGAACTTAATCTATATGCTATACATGTCTCTAAGCCACTAAGGCATCTCATTTGGCCAAGAAAATCTTACTGTTGTTGCAAATTTAATCTACAGCCATTTGGGCTGCAGAAAACTCATCATAACTTTTGATTTTACTCTCTTATCAACAGTCCGAATTTGCTAAGAGTTTTCCAGCATAATCTACTAGTCCTAGCGCATCTTTTGGGTGGATGTTTTGCAAGTTTTGGTGGCTGATTTTTCTGTTGTAACAACTTGTTTGCTACAGCCATAAGCCTGCAAATATATCTATGCAATACTTTTCTATAACAACCTTACATTGATGCTAAAGTCTATGCTTTGCTTTTATACTTGAGTTGTACTTGTTTTCACTAGCTTATCTCTTGCATCATTTGTTAGACTTTTAGCATCTTGTTTAGCAGTTCTAATAATCTCATATATATATATATATATATATTGACTGCTGCAAATAGGGACCGCAAGCTTAACTTGCTTGTCCATTTAACATATAGCTTGTATACTTGGTGTTTCTTGTGTCTCGGGCAGATACCATCATCATCCACAGGTACTCAAACTTCTCGACAACCATTGACCACTACCAAGACTCATTTCCAAGCTACTTTCCATTTAGCAACTTGACCTATAGGGGCATCCATTCATAAGTATCACTTTCCATCTCATTTCCCCCCTAGGGTCACCCGGGATTCCCGCCTTGAGGTGATCACTTCACCTCTAAAGTGACGGGAATACCTATCTGAGGTGACAATGGGTAGGTATTCTCCTAGTTGTCGCCATCTTGTGGGTTGGGTCGAGCTTTGCCCAACCTACAGTTTGTGTGATAACAAGATGTACAGTGGAGAGTTTATTTTGAGAGACAACAAAGCACCATCAGTGATTGTAGTCTAGCTAGTCTGAAGACTTTGGCTAGAGGGGAGAGAGAGGGTGCCTTTACAAGCTACTTGCTAATCCAGTGGCAGTTGTAGATTCCAATGGGAGGCTGGATGAGCCTTCTAGTTTTAAGGAGACATATGCAGAGCATGCATGGTGGGATGCCATGGAGGCAGTTCAGAGCCTATTATGGATGTCGTGATAGCATCCTAGGTTGATGGATATAGTGATACTTCCACAACATACAAGATCGATATTCCGCCACAGTGAGAGACGATGGTGAGAAGAGATGTGATATTTGATGAGGACGTGAGGTCTTCCATTTCACAGGATTCTCCTTCAATGATTGAGGAAAATGTGGAGGTTGTTGTTCTAGAGACTGATTCAAAGACTCGAGATGAGTCATATTTAAAGGGAGATTAGGTGAGACTAGGGTTAGATATGCAATCACCTTCTACCCCAACACATAGGAGGCTGAGATGGCTCACTCAAGTGTTGTAAAGGCTGAAGAGCATATAGGAGCAACCAGATCTTCAGTGAGGCCGAGTGTACCTCCTAGAAGATATGCTAGTCATATTGCATTGATTTTTTCCATCTATGAGATTTCCAGTTATCTCAAGGATGACAGGTGTGATACCTTGATGGAAAATAATGCTAAGATTGATTCTACGCTTGCAGTTGATGACATTGTTGTAGAGTACAAGGAAACGGTTGGATTCTCTTAGACCAAGGAATTTCACATGGCATTACTCTTGCTTCAAGATTCTCTCAAGAAGAAAGAGTTGACCTAGTCTAAGTTGGTTCAATTGTCGAAAGATTTGAGTTGCATGAGAGGGATTCCCATGTTCACATGTTGTTGATAGCCTTGCATGGATTGTTACCTGTACCACGAGATTGGTATTTCGGGATCGAGGAGTTGACTTTTGTAGATCTCTATCTCTGTGAATTTGATAGATGTGATCCACTTGTCTTGATCTTGTGTGGAGATATGATTATCTTATAGGATATCCTGGAAAACTCGTTGACTTCGGCCCATGATGTTGACTCGAAGGATGATGGAGTTTGGTAGGTTGCCTTCTTTCTAGGGTTATGGACATTCATATTCATAGGTGGTCAATATTCTTTGGAGGATCAAGATGTTGTGATAGCATGGGTGGCAACTTCTTTACAAGTGACAATGCTTAATTCTGTGATAGCAACAAGTACATATTTGCATGTAGAAGGTTTGGTGGAGTTGCAAAGGGAGTCGACATATGTCAATGTAAACACCTTCCTTGTAAAGAGGTAGCGTTAGCTTTCAAATTACTCTAAAAGTGTTTACACTATGTTTGTGGGTGCTCCATGACATTTGGGGTACATGGTGTATGTTTATCCCATGGATGGTCCAAGATGGATTGACACATGGGAGATGGTCCATGATGGATTTGCACATTGGAAATGGTTTGCGCAGTGGTTGCTTAGCCTCAATTGGGTGCTTTCTTGGCATTATTCCCTAGGTCGTTGGATTTCTCTTGACAACTTGGGGGACGTCCTTCATGATGGCCACATGGAGAGGTTCACTTACCTTGAGAACACCCTGCTTACGAGGATGAGCGTTGTGCAACTTGAAGGAGGGCATCGAGGCTTTGGTAGCATGGGGTAGCTTGAATTCCTATATGGATGCTTGGAGTTGGCTCAGGGGATGCCTAGGTTGCAATAGTGTTCATCCAGTGGGAGTGGACCCAGTGGAGTACATGGCTTAGGAGGAGCGATGGAGTCTACGTGGGCTTGTGAAGGAGGGGTGTGGACACGCATTGTGCAGCTACATCATTGTGGAGTCCTTACTGTGTACGACATCATTGTGGAGCATGACATGTCTACACTTGTAATGGAGTGCTTCACGTGTTGGCCTACATGAGTTTATATTAGGTTGCTTGTAAGGGCATGAGCCCACATTGTATTGTTGGTCTCCCTCACCTCTCACATATATAGAGGAAGGAGAGAAGTCCTCATCATTATTGTGTTCATCATTCTTATTCACTCTTTTGCTAGAGGAGTGCACTAGTCATCTTCTCTCTCTTAGATCTTCATTTGTACTCTCTCTCTCTCTAGGGTTTCTTGATCTTTTTGGAGCATCTTGGAGTCTAAGGTTAAGCTTTCATCCCTTAGGAGTTTGAGATTAGGGTTTCAAGATGAAAACCTAGGTGTAGTCGGTGAAGAAGAAAAAGACGAGGAGATGCCTTGCCTTGGAGGGCTTCTTCAAGTGATTTATGCATGTTGAAGCTCTTTGGTTGAGCTACGGTTTCAAAATGAAGGACTTCCGGATTATCCATAACGGTAGCCTAGTGTGTCGACTCTTTGTCCTAATGATGAACACTAGTATGATTTTGAAATGTCGACACACTAATGGCTACCACTGTGGATAATCTGAAAGTCTTGCATTCTGAAACAACTCACCACAGAAATCTTAGCACCGTAATGAGCTAGGGTTTTTCATTGTTTTCCCTGGCTAGGGATTTTGAGGACTAGTGGATTGTACTAGCCTTTTGATAAGGCTATGGTATGTACAACAACTTCATCTTAATGAAGTTTTCCGCTGTCCAATATTTGTGTAAATTGCAAATTTGATTTTCAGTCATCTATGTTCTTCATGTTTTGCAATTTATAGCTGTATGTCTTGCTGATTTGACATAAGTAAAGGGCAATTATGTTAAGTGACTTAACGTCATAATTGAAGAAGATAGGGGTTGCTTTACTTCTGTTTTTACTGCTGTAAATGAGACTTTCCAGATCTAGTTTATGCATGGTAAGATTGCCCTACAGGGCTGAAACTTATCAGAAGACTTTGGTATCTTTTCTCCTTGGATCACCTAGAAGATTGGGTTGTTAAGAATGGAAATATTGTTCTCTTCCACTGCTATTTTCTTCTATGTTTCATAACATCCCTAAGGCTGACATTTCACTGGGTTAAGATTAGGGAATCCTCTAGAATAGAGGTAAAGAGATCTTGGGGAGCTTGATTTGCATTAAAGATATTTTTGCCACAGAAATTTGGGAGATTTGGGAAGCTCGTTTTGCATTGAAGATATTTTTACCACGGAAATTTCTACACTAGAAGCACCCGGAAAAAGGGACTGGCCAAACCAAGTTCCCAAAAAGCTCCAGAAAAGTTCCCAAGCACACAAGAAGCTCCCAACAAAAAGGGAGAGTTTCTAGCAAACTCCAAAGCTCTTGAGAGCAGGGATAAGGCAGATACGAGTTCCCCAACTCCCGAGAGCAATTCCTGTGCTACTATGTTATTTTCCCTTTGGCATTTTGGTGTGTGCCTTACATGTAGAGCCCTTTTTGAAAGTAAAAACTGAAATGAAAATTGAACTAATTAGCATTATGTTGGCAAATATTCTAGGGTTCTCTTTCACCCTTTAGGAGAGTACAATCTCCACATGAAGCGAGTTGTCACCACCTAAAAATGCTTGGCCTCATTCTCCATGCCTAATTGGTTGAGCACTTACCTTGAGGGGGCTAACACCTAGACCCTATACTATTTTGGGCATACACCAATGCAAGGGGAGGGATTCTATAGGAGCATTGGCAGTGAATAACTTCTAGATGGTCCCAATACCCCTCTTCATTAAGGCACAAATACCAATGATGACGAGCACTCTACAATGGGAGATCTTTGGTGGGCCTAAAACATCATTTATGTATAAAGCACGCTGAAGAAAGGCATTGAAGGACAAGCACTAGCCTAGCAAGGTTACCATGTGGAACCTAACTACATTCACATATCAAATTATAGCACATCTACATATTAGGAGGCACATTCCATCTTTGGGAAGGTCTTTTCTGGATGAGGACACATTGTTCAAGGCATAATATACATATTTGGAAGAGAGTGCCTTGCATAAAGAGATGCAATGTGGCCTTGGGGGCATCCTCAAACCCTAAGATCAAGTCAAAATTGCACTCAGATGGGGAGCACTCCATCCTTGAAGCAATCTAGATAATACTTAACAATCGTTTAATGGGAAGATTCTAGTGGCTTCTATAGTAATAGTTTGACGTAAAAACGTGTGAAGATGAAGATATAAAAGAAGATGAGTATCTCATTTGTAGACGTGAATTCATGGCGAGGGAAAATCCACCAATAGGTTGACTTGATCATTGTTTTTTGTAGGTTTTTGGAAAGAGTTATGACATATTAAAACTTTCATTATCTTCTTCATTTTTGTAGATCAAATTGATGTCCCAAGCAGCCAATACAAATCTGTAGTTGTGCCTTCTTGGCTGGAGCTATTTTCACTTATGATGTGGGTTGCTTTGGGCTAAGGAAGAAGTTAGGTTGTGACCAAGTTGGTCCTCTTAAACCTAATGTGTATTCAATCTTAATGAAGGACAATGTTGGTTGTTTGTTAATTCAATTAAGGTTGTTTGATTCTCCTCATTTCAATTATGATTGCACATTATAGCTCATGATATTGAGTTGGATATGGAAATGTATCATTTGTGATCATTTCATTATTTTCGCATATGAATCTAACGAATATTGCTAGTAGGGTTTTTGGTTTTCTGTTAGTATCTTTACTGAGCCTTCTCCATTCATTTTCAAGCTTTGTTACTACCCTAACTCTAAGTTGCACGAAACGGGGAAACGTCTGGAAGTTTTCGAGACGAGTACGGTAGGAAACGCGACCCTCCGAAAATGGAAACGTCGAGCGAAACATCGTATATATATGTATAAAAAAATATATATATATATATATAAACACGTTATCTTGCAAGAAAAACATAATGACAAACATAAATGATATAAAAAATCCTAAACCCTAAACGAATAAAAAACATGTATGAATGGTTAATCTTTCTTAAAAATGGAAAAAACAACAAATTTGGTGAGTTTTGGGGGGGTCGTGGCCTACTTAGACATCCGTACGAACCCACAAACAACCAAAACAATGCTGAAACGTCATCCGTACAGGCTGAAACTCGACCAAAACATCGTCGTCTGTACCGTACGACGTTTCGTACTCGCGAAATGTCGTATGGTACGGCTGACGGGGTTTCTGCCAGGTTTTGTACCCATTTCGGAGTTTCGTCGAGTTTCTGGTACCAAGACGACACCTAGATGGAAGTTTCCTGTAACTTAGCCCTAACTCCATTGCCCCAAGGATAAGGCACTTGTTCTTCTAAATTCCACCATTTAGATATCGAAGAACCCTAAAAATATATCATTTCACTAATCTGATATTTTCACATCTATAATCAAGGGCAGATTAGTGATACTGATCATACCTCGGGGATTCCCCCCATTGTCCTGTGAAAGAACCAGTGTAAAGAGAGTGGAACAGCAATTGTGCTGATAGTGGGCAGTGTTGACCGCCCATTTAGCACCGGTGATCAACTCCATGTGCCATGAAAAGATGCATCAGCAGATGCAAATTTGTTGAAGACTTTGGTTCTACAGGGCATGTTTGGCCCCAGCACTTCTTTTTGTATCTGGAATTTCCGCACCCCTACGTGGGTTAATAATGAAATAGGTCTACATGAGTCATGTCTAGGTCAGTTACCTTGGGATCGGTTCACTAGGAGAGTTCCTTTCACCGAGGGGTTTTTATCCTCAGGTTATCAGTTGGGCTTTTCAGCCTTATTGATTTCCCTTGAGTTTTTCCCTCACACTTGCAATAATTCCTCCAAAGTGGTGAACGGCGTTCTAGTGGGCTTATGTTTTAGTAACTATTATAGGGAATCATTGTAAATGACCATGCAAGACATCTTAGAAAGTTTCGCGGAATTCCGTCGAGTCTAAGTTAGTTTTTTTTAATTAATTAATTTTAATTAAATTTCCCTAAGTTTGGAGGTTTAATTATTTAATTAATGAATTATTTTTGAGCAATAATTGTGAAAACTAGGTCCTTGGACTTTTGATAGGGGTATTTGTGCTCAAAAGAAATGGAATAGCACCCCCTACATCCATGGACCAAGTTTCAGCTCAGTCGAACAACTTTAGCCATGGGTTTGTCCACCCGGAGTGTCAATCAGTCTAAAACAACAATTTTAATTGTTAAAGTCCAAACATGGCAAAATGTAAAAATTGTAATAATGAGTTAGAGGACGTGAAAAGGTGAAATGATGGTTAGAGAGAGACCCCCTAAGCATAACATGACCCTCCCAACCTTTTCCAACCTTGTCTAACCCCTTACACCACCTCCACACTCAAAAATCACGCCCCGTTAGGGGGATTGATGTTTTTCCTTTTTTATTAATTGTGTGGCTTGAATGGGGCCCCCTCTCATGAGTTATGACTCTTTTACCCCCACATCACCTCCTAGGGTGATCCCACTCCCTTTTTCTCATTAATCCCCCTCCATTCCTTCCATTTCACCCTTTTTTTGCGCCCTCCAAGAGGAGT
>SNQJ01S0000148.1:173777-185175 GCA_010110895.2 Picea sitchensis
GCGGTTATAGGCGAAGTTTTTTGGTTTGGAGTTCAATTTGAACATGAGATTCGTCGAATAGGGACCGAATTTGTTCGAGAAGCCTTCAAATTCGGCGAATTTCGATTTTCAACCCAAAAATGCGCCGAATGCGGTGACCTAGTCCTTGACTATCATAGCAGTGATTCGGGAACAGCTTGATCAAATAACCAGAGGATGATGTCCCTTACACATTCCCTACGATTCTACATCTCGAGGTTGTTTTTCAAGATCTTGAGATTGATCAGGGCTTGGATATGAGGGTTCACCATGACCCAGTTGAGCTCAGGATGATAGAGGTGTTTCAACACGTAGATTCTAAGAGTTTTGGCTCTCATGCATTCATGCTTATTACTATTGAAATACCATGTTCTAAATCACAACCAGCAGCCTTCAATCAACCAACACCCTTCAATTATGCCTTCATTGACAAGTACATCAAGGCAGCTTTGGGTCATATGAGATTTAATGGTTGGTCCCTTGGAGGGTTGACTTTGTTGACTTCTCTTGTTGGACTGATCATTTGGCTGCATGGTTACATTGGTTCTTTGACTATGATGATTTAATCATGGCAGCTTTGAGGTAAAAACTTTTGGGTCTAGGATAGTTGTTTTTCCTTTCCTCATTCTCATTTCAGTAATTCCTTCTTGCTAATATTTACAGTTTTAGAACAGCAATTTACTTTCCTTTGCAAGTGTCTTTTCCCTTCAGTTATTTGCTTCAGTCTTTTCCTAAGTGTCGCTGATTTTTTCCCAAATTATATCAGCATGTGGTCGTGTCTTGTGTGTCTTTCCTTTCTTAGAATAGTGGCTGCCCACTATTGTTATTCCTGGATCAAAATCTAAATTTCTATCTTTCACATGCTGAGCCTTTGTATCTAGCATTAGAGTGAGCCTGGATGGGGGTCTTGTTTGTTCATTGTTCCCAAAGCATTGAGCCTTTAGGATGGGTAGTTGAAGAGATATAGAAGAGTCTTGAGTCATCATGTGTTTTGTCTCTTCATCCCTTATCATTGATTCTTCTGCTTTGATTCAGTCGTCCCCCTCATCCAACAATAGGGATATGGTACCTGGCTTCTTTATCTTGATCTTCTTAAGTTATCACTTTGTGTTGAGGGAAGAGAGACAATATTGCTCTTCTTTTCAACAGGTCATCCTATATCGACTTCGAAACATTATCTACGGATGACTCAGAAGTAGAGTGCCCGGGTAGTCGTTAGCCTCATTGGCGGTTATCTTGCATCCGACAAGGCCAAGTATCAATGGGCCTTGATTAGATGATCCTTGTCATTGTTCGACTTCGGAACATCTTTCACAATGACGAGTTGTGCGTGTACCTTAGGATCCATTGTCATTATTCGTTGCGTTCCTTCGCACTTGACATGTGTTTACATTATTGACATATGATTAAGTGACTCTCTCCCTTGTATCGACATTAGGACATTTACTGCAGGGAGGAGTGTACATATTGGGTGGTAGTAGGTAGTAGATTTAGATGAGATCCCTTGTGTTTCATTGTTTCCGTGGGAGGTTTTATATTGATTTTACTCCATGGCCCATTGGATAGGATTTGGTATCATAGGTCAGCTTACAGGATTTTCTTGATCAACTTACAATGCCTTTTATTCTTCCAAACAGCTACACGAGTAGTTTTGGTACATATCTTTTCAGTTTCTCATAGAGCATTATTGGTATATCTTACAAAGTTCCCACAGAGCATCAGTTTCATTTTTACCAGTGTTGAAAAAATCGTCGATTTTTCGTGACTTTTTCCCCATCCGACTTTTTCCCCTTAAAAAATCATGATTTTTTCGATTTTTAAAAGCTCGCGACTTTTAGTAAAATCGGCGATTTTTTCCAAAAAGCCGCAGTTCGATGGAAAAAATCGTGGGACGCAGGGAACCCGCGAGCATAAGGCGGAATTTTGGTTTTTTTTTTTGGTCATTTGACTTTTTTGCTTGTGGAGAAGGAAGGAGAAGGGTTTGTGGTCTTCCTCAATCATTGTGGAGGCAACTTAACAACCATCATCATCACCATCAAGGATTTCTAAGTGGAGCAAAGGTTAAATTTCATTTGCCAACCGGTGTTGAATCTTCCATTCATAGGTATGTATCTAAATCCCTCCATGTTAATTTTTTTTCCATAGATTTTTGCAAGTTTGCTTGCCTCTTTACTTGCCTACGTTTGGTTTTTTTTTTGTCATTTTGCCATGATTTTCATGCCCATAAAACAATGTAATGGTTTTTTTTTTATGGGACAGCAAGCTTGAGCCTTGCTGTTAATTTTTTCTCCACCCTCTTATTGTCATTTTTCATTGCTAATAATCTAATCTAGAGGTCTGATTTTTTTTTACCAATGGGCTGTTATTTTTTTCTAGTGGGATTTAATATTGCTTTCTTGTTTTTTTGTGTCTTGGGGTTGAATTTTATGTGCCAATGTGTTTATCTAATGTTGTTGTTGCTTTATATGTTTAAAATTTTGAAAAAAATGAATATATTTTGTATTTTTTAATGTTTGTCGTGGTTTTCCGATTTTTTGCCGACTTTTGCAGAAACGATGTTTTCCGGACCCTCGCCGAATTTTTGCCGATGTCGACTTTTTCAACACTGATTTTTACAGACACAGAGATTCATCTGGTTCTCGACATCCTACAGGCGGATCCCACCCCCCTTGACTCGTCATTGTTAACCCCTAGATTTTCTAGAGTTTAGCACTTGTGTTGAGTCAGAGGTTGGTTCCCATAAGAGACAGGTAAATGATCAGTATATGGTTGTTTTTGTTTCAAAGTTAGAGCTAGCTTGGTTTCCCATGCATTTGAGAGAGTTTTCTACATACAACGGGTGTCCCTACTTTTTAGGAGACAGTGATTGAGTGACTCAGTTGACAGTTTGGAGCAGTTTTGAACATACAGGGTTGGTCCTTGCATGATTTTGTACCCAATGACACTTTTCCGAGCGACATGCAACAACTTTCTATTTTTAGCAGGTTGGGCTTAAGGCCTCAGATTGAGATTTTGAGTGTGTTGTATTGATCCCTAAGACATTCTGAGTCTTTTCAACTTTTCTGGGTGACATGCATGATATGTCTATCTTTAGGAGGTGGAGTACCATAGCTCGCATGTCAATTCTGATTGCAGATTTGGAATCCTCTCAAACAACCAAATCCGATGAGTATGATATCATTGACATGCAAGCATATTTTATTTTTAGCAGTGTCTATTTTTAAACATTTGACACATGAGTCATCCTAGTAAAGTGCGCCCTCATCTCTATATTGGAGGTTGGTCTACGTTATCATGGTCAGATATTTGTAGCAGCGGCAGATTCATATTCTTTCTCTCTTCTCTCTCATTCTCTAGTCTAGCTACTCTCTCTTTGAGCAAGGATAATCATTGTACTGGTTGTGGACTTGTTGATTGTGGCGCAATCAACCCTTTGGCAAGCCTATAATAAAGAAGTGTTGTGTTTGTTTCCGAACTTTCCTTCTTGTTTGTACTTTGTTTTATTTTTTGCAATTAGATTAGTAGTTCATGCTATTCATTGTGATATTAAGTTATCTTTTGAGTAGTTTCTCTTCTATTTTCTTATATCTTTCTTGTGCTAACCCTACAGGAATCCCTCCAAGCTACAAAACAATCTTTTCCCCCAAGTCTTGGGCGCTTTTAACACATTGTCCAAGACATACCAGCCACTGTTTTTTCATCGTTGTTTTTCATCTTATATCAGCTCAAGTGGAGGGTGAAAAAGTGCGCTAACAACTCTTTGATGGGTTTCTTGGGAAATACTCATTTTCCTAGGTACTAGCACACTTAATAGGCATTAATAATGATCCTCCCATACCGAAACTTGGCAAATTGTATAAGTTAATGAGCTAGTGTGAAGTTTGAAGAGGATACTTAATGTCATCTATCTAATGGCTTCTACATTGACATGACTCACTTTATATGTTGTATTTGACTTGTGTACATGCCTCCAGGTTTTGTGGATACATTGGACCACATGAGCCCCTCCTTGGACAACGGATTTCACATGGCTACCCACTTGATTGAGCCTTGGTCCTTCGAAGGACATTGAAGGACTACTAGCACATTTGAGGGAGGTCCTCCCACTACTTGAGAGATGTCGTTCCACATATTTTGGAGGACGTTGAGCCTTTTGATGACAGGGCTCGTTGAAACACCCGAGCAACCATGGGGTATGATTTGACACCTTGATGGGACGTTGCACATTTATATGATGATTTGACACCTCTTAATGAGACATTGCACTTTTACATGATAATGTGGCACATTTTCAGGAGACGCCGCACACTTTGGGACATGATATGACACTTGGTGATGAAATGTTGCAAACCTTAGAGGAAACTTTTCACTTTTGGAGCCCCTAAACTTGATTTGTGAGTTAGTCATCCACTTATTAAGGTCAAACATTCCACACAAGTGAGATGGAGAATGCATTTATCAGGGACGTCTTGTCTCATTGGGGGTCTAAGTGATCTATCCACTCTTGTATCATCGATATTTTAGGTCTTGTTGTCTTATCTCTAGGGTTTATGTGAGAAAAAGGCATTATTTTATGTTTTTAGGGCTTTAGGTGGATGAGAAACATGCTTGATCTCTCATATAAATAAGATAAGCACTTCTCACTTGTAAATCATTGCTACTTGTGGAGAATTATTACTACTTGTCTACTATTCTAATCTCTTCTCTAAAATCTCTATGGATGGTTAGTTAGAGCAACTTATTGATTGATGAAAGATTTCTTGAGTAAGTGGTGTCAATTTCTTTTGTGGTTTTTTGTTTATGAATGAATGTAAAACTAATCGTACTTCTCTAGTGATGGTGGTCAATTCTCTTGGTTTCTTCTTGAACTAACCCTTCTTTTCAAAATATTTGGAAGGTTACTAGTGCAGTACTTTTCCTTGAACTATCTTGGAGTTTTAGTAAGCTAATAAGAGGACCTGTTATCCCCATTTTGTGGATGACTAAGGAGAGTATGTCTCGAGGCCCTCAGGTTGCAGACATGGAGTGTCGAGAAGACTACATGGCCAACAGTACCCTTTTGCACAGTTGGAAACCCCTCTCACCACCACAGATGGTCACAGATTTCTAGATGGCATCCACCACATCAGCTGGCTTCCAGAAGGCAGTGGGCCTTGCTCCATGAGGTACAAATCAGTATTATGGTGAGCATCATTTCAATATTTAAGCTAATTGAGTATGTTGTATCTTAGATTGCTCTAGATTTCATGATATATGCTTGGAAATTATGCCTTTTGCCTTGCTTCACCTTGGTGGTTGACATTATGCCCTAGTAAGTGGTCTTCCTTGGGGGGGTTGGGTTTGCTACTAGGAACTCCCTTAAAGAGCCATCGTATCGTTCTCGGCCATACTTACCACTTTCCATCTTTGTTCCCCTCCATTTCCTTATCTCTTGGGATTTTAGCGTGTATTGACCCAAGAAGGGAGTGTCCCTCATTCTATGGGAAGAAGGGGTTGAAGGCCCAGAGGAATTGATGTTAGGTAAAAGATAAAATCCTTGTATGAACCTTCCAGATGCTTCGCTTAGGGATCCCCTAAGAAAGCAGTGAAACGCTTATCTTTGAGTAAAGGGGACCCACAATATAATAAAAAATGCTTAAAAGGTTAGTTGAAGGATGGGAGGTCTCATCACGAGCCAACCTATCACGTCCATGAATATCTAGTGGTATGACATTGCCATCATCTGGTTACCAAACCCATCATCTGGTCACCAAACAAAGGTAATGGCTCTCATTTGCATGGCTGAGAGAAAGGTGGTCTCATCACGAGCCATCCTTCTCATTTCCACTAGGTATTTGTGGGTGACATTGCCATTATCTGGTCACCACGCCAGGGCCATGACCTTCAACCTCTCCTTAAAATTATGAAAAAATAAAAGAATGGAAAATAATGAGCTTGGAAAAAGTGCATTGTGAGCGAACGTACCCCACACCCTCTACAAAGCTACCCATGAATGAGACACTACGACCCCTCGTATGTCATGAGCCCTATGCCCATTGAGTTTTGACCCTAACCACTTCATCCACTTTACATGGCTTAGAGAGGGATCTCTTGCAAACTTCCCTTGACCTAGGGCAAGATCTACCCAATAGAACACCTCGTCAACCCTCCCATATTCAAGTTTGACAAGTCGCACAGTATCTTTGAACAATTAATTGTTTGATATAGTGATCTTTGATGCACATGCTTAGGTGGCTCATTTATTTATTGGATTCACTTATCATGATGTTATGACTTGAGATCCTTGGAGGGCGTGCTCATTTTTCTTTGCAGGACCTAGTTGGTGGACAGTTTTGGGAGAACAAGCCTAGCTTCGGCTTCCATGGGGCTGCAAGCCCACAAGTTGGATGCCAAGGGTCCACATGCCGGATCACAGAGATGAAAAATTGAAGACCTAGAAGACGATGTGGAAGACCTACCCCAGCCCTCACATACCAAACGATTTGCCCAAGAGGGGAAAAACGTCTTCTTTTTTAGCTTGATGTCATATTTGGGGGCTAGGGTTTGGTGGTGGTGTTGCCACTCATTGACACATGGACGTTTTGAGGAAGATGAGGCCTTGGCCATGAGGAGATTGCATAGATGCTTGACATGTGGCCTTTGGAGGCCTACCATAGCATCTCCAACACCAACGACTTGTCCCAAGTGGAAAAACGTCCCCTAAAGGGGTGACGTCCATGTAAAATTAGGGTTTTATTTGTGCAAAAGTGAAACTTAGTGAAACTTTAAATGAATTTTTTAATATTACTTTGTTAAAGGGGGCAAGATTAAGGTTGTTGACCCCTAGTCTTGTGGTATACCTCTTAATATATGAACAAGTCACCTTAGTGACATTTTGTATAAATAAGAGATCATAAGATCTCATTTGGACATAACTCTCCCTCTTGTGAGAAGACTTGATCTGCAATTTTCGCTACACTTGGCATATTTGTCTCTTGTGCACTTGTTTATGGCTATCTTTTGTGAATGGTTGATGGAGGAGTAAGGCGCTAGCCTTGGATGAATGGATTCTAACTTTTATGGTGGATTGTCTTAGCATCTTGCTTGATTTTGGTATGGTCTTCTACTCTTATGCTATCATTTTTTCAAGTCAAGGATTGTTTTGCTAGGAGTTAAGTGGGAAGAAAGAGTATTTACACCCCCACTCTAGTCTCCATCATTTGTTGCTTAAAGTTCATTGATGTTGCAAGGGTTTGTTTGAGGAAGTAAGAGGATTTACACCCCTCATTCTCAAAACCTAACTAGAGATACTTGCCTTGGGAAGTAAGAGGATTTACACCCCCAAGGCAATAGTAGCATCTCTAGTTCATTTACGTGACTCCATTAACCCAATTTTTAAGGCACTAGTCATTTATTTTTTGCATTGGAGATATAAAATCATTGCCTTGGAAAACGTAATATTTTGTCTTTTGAAAGATCTCTTAATTGAAGTTGGTTTGCAACATTGAGAGGACTCTTCCCCTACTAGGGCATCCCCTCTCTCCCACTACTTTAATTGTTGTTACAAACTTTAACCTACAGCCATTAGGGCTGCATAACCCTAGCTACTAATTCTCTCTTAACTCCTAAACTAACCCTAGACTAGCTCCTAAATTTTGCACACTAACTCTACTAACTAGGGCGCATCTTTTGGGGTAATTGTTGGCATTTTTTTATCGTGTAATTTGCTGATAAAATTGAATGAAAGCTACAGCCATAAGGCTGCAATTTTCTGCAGAAAATACATGTTGTAACAGCTTGCTTTAATCAGCGTCAAACTGTCATTTCTCAATCATAATTGATTGCCATATTCATTGATAATATTGTTGGTTGATCTTATGCTTTTACATGTTGATTTAGAATGCTTTATTTGCTGATATAAATTGTTATCTTATATCACTGCAAGTTGGATTTTCTTGTGTCTCGAGAAGGTACAATCATCCGGAGAAGTACTACACCTTGGGGGCAACAATCACTTGACTTACAAGGCATCTCTTTCCACATGTCACTCCACTTAGACTTGACTTCTATGGTTCCACTTCCATATCCATTCATCTACATCTCATTCCCCCTAGGGTCATCGGGATCGCCTCCCTAGAGTGACCTCGTCACCCTTGAAGTGTGGGACCTACAATGAGGTGACATTGGGTGTACGATTCCCAAGATGTAGCACTTGCTTTTGTGGTTAGGGCGAGCTTTTCCCAACCTACAACTTGTACTATAACAAGACCTTCTAAGGTTTGTAGCAAACAACCCTAGATATCGAAAACGTTTCGATACGCAACAAAGAAGTAATCTATCTCAATAGATTTTAACCCAGAAAATTTAAATCTTACTGCAGCAATAAAATTCAGATCTATACTATGATTACACAGCTGAGTATATATTCAATGCACAGTGGAAAATAAATAGCCAAACACAACAAGACACAAGATTTACCCTAGAAACTCCAACTCCGGGGAAAACTAGCAAAGGAGGGATTTATTCTTCTTTTCTTGAGCAAATATCAGCAACAATAATACAAGATACAACTCATAAATTTATCTTACAGCAGATCTGGAATGTTTCAACCTTGAGAACCCTTCTCAAAGCACCTCTCCTAGCCTTTGTATTGTCGGCTACAATCCAACACACTTCTGCTATCAAGATTGGCCATGTACGGTCCTCTCTTGGCCCCTATACGACGCAACTCCAGCCCTCACAGCCCCTAATCATGCCCAAGTGAATCGGCCAAGCAAAAGTAGCTCTCTGAACTACAAACAAGCCCATTCTAAGTCGTTGCCCTGCTCTCACAAAACTGCAGAAAAATCAGCTTCTTGGGTAAACCCTATGCCCCCTCCTTTCTCTCTCAATCACCCTTCAAAGATGATCACAATAGAATACAATAGCTTGTGCCCTTACCCTCACTTTATATTCTTGAATTGACCTTTCTCTAGATCCTTCTAAAGAGATCAATGATATTGATCCCAATTTGATCTTATCTCTTCATTGGGATCATAACATTTAACTAACAACTTGAATTATTTTCCAAGAAAACCTTAGAAAAATAGGCCAATAAAGTCAATGACAAATTAGATCATAACTTATCATACTTTCCTAAGTTAAACTTAGGCAAGAATAATAAAGAGTCCACCTAGGTGTTTCATGTCCCCCTTATGCTCTAGGACACAAGAACATAAGTAGACATCTTCTCTCCACTACAATTTTAACACTCCCTCTTAGCGAGGAAGGTGTAATGAACAACCCCCAACTTGTCTCTGAAGAAAACAAATTTGCCTTTCACCAAAGGCTTTGTGAGTATGTCTGTTATCTGCTCACCGGTTGGCACAAATTGTAGCCTTACACATCCCTTGTGCATGCAGACCCTAATGAAGTGATAACGAATCTCAATATGTTTGGATCTATCGTGAAACACTAGATTCTCAGGAGCTTGATGAAACTCTGATTGTCACAGTGGATCACTATAGTCTCCAACTCTTGCTCAAATAGCCCCATGAGTAGTTTCCTAAGCCAAATGGCCTCACATGATGCTAAGTTGGCCGCCATATACTCAGCCTCTACAGAACTCAAAGCAACCTACTTTTGCTTCCATCTGAAATCAAGAAATAGCCCCTGAACCCAAGCTGAAAACACAACCTGATGTGCTCTTCCTGTCTACAGCGCTACCTGCCCAATCTGCATCTGAATAACCCACGAGCTTCACTCCATCCCCCTGGATATAGCTCAATCCAAACTGGATTGTATCTCGACACATGTTTCGCAACGACCTAGCGGACACGCTTTGGCTCAACCATGAATTGACTAAGTGTGTTGACTGCAAAACAAAAATCTGGCCTATTGTCAACCAGATACATCAGAGAGCCAATGAGTTGCCTGTAAAGAGTGGGATCCACTCCCTCTAACTTGGAAGCATCTATCTTCTTTCAATTAGTAACTGTTAAATTATGAGCTTGATTTTAAATTGCTGATATGTTCTTTAAATTTCTCCAATATTTAGCTTAATGTAATTCATAAACCAGAACAACAATAACCATAGATTTACCAGCATGAAAATTCACAACACATGTACCCTGGGGAAACCCTATACAGGGAGAAAAACCCCAGCAAACAATCTCCTTTTATTGCAAAGATAATGTATGATCACTTACAAAAATTCCACCATGAAATTCTGCTCTTAAAGAGCTTGCCAAAATTACCTAGACCTGACTGTATGACCTATAGAATACTGAGATACTTTGTTGATAAATACCTCTGTTATAGACCAGCTCTCTGGAAGAAGCTATGTGCTGCCTGTGTGCTACTTTGCTGCCTCTTTTGCACTGATATACACCAGCCCTGTTGGTATATGTTTGCTGCCTTCTATACTGATATATACCAGCACTGTAAACAAGCACTTACTGCCTGTTTATACTGTTACATATGCTTCCTTAACACTGATATATATGTTAACTTAACACTGATATATATCAGCACTGTAGATAAGCACTCGCTGCCTTCTACTCCTCTACCCTCACGCTGCATAACACTGTGTGAAGAATGAGGGGTCGACCTCTGCTTATAAAGGAGTGGAGAGGAGGAGGAGGAGGGCTCGAATTAGAAACCTGTGTGCATGCTCATCATAACTCGACTTCAGCTGAAAATAGATCTTGAACAAGAGACTTTGAATTTAGAACTTAACTCAGCATGCATGCATGCAATGCATGTCATGCATGCAACATGCAACTATGCAACTCGACTTTTACAACTTGAGTTTAACAACTCATTCAACTTGACTCTTATACATGGAAATTTGAATTTTTTCATGGTGGATAGTGTTACATGTGCCAACGCACTAGATCAATGCATTTACATCATTTGCAATATCATTTCTAGTGGGCTTCGAGAATTTAATAGTTTAGTTGTAAGCTCAACTAATCTTTGAAGTATCTGATTAGTCACTACATCTTTCTGGGTACCCTTGACTAAAAAGCAAGGTTTTAAAAACCGAAACCGGTACCGGAACCGGTCGAGGGTCCAACCTGAACCGGAACCGGAACCGGTAATAAACCGGTCGAACCGGTTTCAATGAACCGGTTTTTTTAAAAAATACATAAAATATTTAAATTTTAACGAAAAAAATATATTTTTAAGATTTTAAATCATGTTTCCAAAGCATTAGAGACAATTAGAGACAACATATCCAAAGTATGCTCGTGAATATATCAAAANGACACCAAGTGCAATACATATCTAGAGATTGAAACATAAATACATAATCAATGAGGCTCTATATGGCCTCTACAACATCAAATAACATACTAAGTTAGAGTCACTGATACTATAGGTGGGAATGCCAATGAAAAATACAAAATAGCCATAGGGT
>SNQJ01S0000148.1:185957-196893 GCA_010110895.2 Picea sitchensis
GACCAAACCGGCCGGTTTATGAATAAACCGGCCGGTTTGGTCATAAACAGGCCGGTTTGGTCATAAACCGGCCGACCGGTTCGGTTTATTGACCGGTTCGAACCGGTCGACCATCAAACCGGTCAAACCGGCCGGTTCCGGTTCCGGTTAGACCGGTTTTTAAAACTATGCTAAAAAGTACCTAAACGGGGGAAGGTGGTCCATCGATATGCCAGCTCACTGAAGGAAACAGGAAACTTCGGAGAACCAGTAAGCCACTCTCCCCGAGGGGGGGCAAACTGAGCGATGGCCCCCGAAGAGTGGTAGACAAGACAAGGATGCACTACCTGCCGGTCGCCCAGTGAGCAAGTTTCCAAAGATGATACAACAACTCTAATAATCTGAAGACGATCTCGATCCAGAAGGGTTGTGCCCAAACACTACCTGAACAATGAGCTAGGGAATCGTCCTCTTACAATTGATAATGAGGCAAAGCAAGAGGGTCCAAAAAGAAACTTATCAAAAATATCAGCAATCATAAACTTGATCGTAAAAATCTCTGAAAACCCGAAAAAAATCTGCAACCTGGAAAACATGGCAAAAATCAGAAATATCAGGAGAAATCAAAGATATTTGCAACACTACCACATAGTGGAAGTATGTTCAAAAAAGTGGATAGAGGACAGGGATGTAAGGGATCATTGGGCTCTGCCCTGTGTGGTCTCTCGGGCCCTGTGTCTTGCCAGGAATGCATTGCTTTTCCAAAACAAAGAAATACCATTTTTTCAAGTTAATCATCAGATTCAGTATACATATGAAAGACTGTGGAAACCAGGTCAGGATAAAACCCCTAATTAACTGCTAACCTAAATATAGCATGGGGCTTCTTCAATGGAACATGTCAAGGTAGGCCAGGGACTTGTGGTGTTTTATTTTTTTCTGAAAATCATAAAATCAGTTTCAAAGCAGCATTGGGAGAAAGGACTAATAACTGGGTAGAAATGAAGTCCCTTTGGTTACTGTTGAGGTTGGCTCTAGATAAAGGGACTACACAACTTCAAGTATCTGGGGACTCCAAACTTGTTATTGGATCAATAGGGACAATGATCTCCATAATCTGATACTCTCCCCTGTCTGTGAAAAATTAAGAAGCTGGAAACAAGATTCACCAAAATTTCCTTTTTTCATATTTACAGAGAGCTGAACATTAAGTCTGATGAGATGTCTAAACAAGCTCTGAATTTGATTGCAGTACTGTCATTACAGATGAAGAAATAGCTGGGGCTCAACTGCTAGCTGTTCATAGATACTTATATGATTAATCTCCAGGTTTATATCAGAGGCAGTCTAAATGTCTCAGTGAAGGTGGATGCAGATTTTTCCAGACTTTGGAATCCAAATGGAGAACTACTCCATTCTGAATATCAATCAGTGATGAAAGACAGTTGCAGTTTTTTATGCCTTTTATGCAGAGTTTGGTAAAATGCCTATATGGCAGTTTTGCAGTGGCAGTTATTAACTTTTGAAAATCTATGTAGTGGCAGTGAAGGTGGATGCAGATTTTCCAGACTTTGGAATCCAAATGGAGAACTACTGCATTCTGAATATCAATTAGTGATGAAAGACAGTTGCAGTTTTTTATTCTTTTTATGCAGAGTTTGGTAAAATGCCTATATGGCAGTTTCGCAGTGGCAGTTATTACACTTTTGAAAATATATGTAGTTGCATGTAGTGAGCGAGTCTTTATGTTACTGCTGAAAGATGTAAACAGGACCTTTGTCCATGAAGAGGTTTCTAAGGAGCTTTTTTGGGAGTCCATAGTTTCTTTGTAATGCTCAGTCTTGAGCAAATTTTGAGTGCTATTATGCAGATAACAATGTATATGTTCATTTTTTTGAAATAGAAATATATGATTTTTTCCTTGGAAAAAAGTTTTTAAAATTCAAATATTTTAAATATATGTATTCAAATTTAATGGCAATTTTTTATCAAATTTCATCGTTGTCTAATTTGAACACAAACACGAAGGTGACTTGGGTTAGAACCATGCATAAATTCTCCACACAAAAAAGAGATAGAATGTATAAAAAGCAATGTAAAGAGGAGGAAGTCAAACTAATAAGTTCCATTGGATGCACTCAGTGCACTGCAGGACTGGACAATGAAACATAGATAAATTCAACATATTGTACATATTTCCATTTTGATGATTAGATAGACTAATACACACCCGCATATCGTCGAATCGGTGATGTGAAATGTGTATACAAGGGTGATGCAAGACCATAATGATGGAATTCAGGAGGAGTGAGGTCTCCACTGCAGAAATAAACTGCCTGAAAATTACACACAATGCATCAGAGTTGGCGACGATATTAACTGTTATAGCAGAGTAACTATGGCAATTATAAAAAAGGATCAATGTGAAGCCTTCGAAAATTAGTGCATTATGCTCAAAACATGAAATAAGCTTACATAGGAAAACCAATGTAGCCTGCTCTCAAAGTGTGAAATTATTAATTTTTCAAAAGCTCAAAAAAGAAAAAGTTTGGCAGGCAAATAACCTGGGTCATGCATCGTGTCGTAAGAATTCGGACCAGCTTGTTAAAATATGGATCATCATCCTGCCAGAATTTATGGTTCAATAAAAACAATCTTACAAGAAAAGTGTTAATTTGAATCATATTATAGTCAAATATAAACTTAACACATGATACAGGTGTCATGAAGCATAAAGACCAATCATTCATAAGATGGATGCAATTAACATATCCTTTCATTTTCATAAAAAATGCCAGTGACACAAAACTGCTCAAAAACTTGGAATGTGTGAAATAATAAATAGATATCATATAGAAAAAATAATCAATATTGATCATTACCACAGCACAATCAAGAGAATCAGCTAACGCTTTTGAAGATGAAATGTCCAGTTCAACTCCAACAGATGCTGTTATGCACAACAAAGGTTCGAGCATTTCTGGCGTTGGACTTGGATGACGCCTGTACACCACATTTTTACAGAAACAGAGGTGCCTTAGGTACACAAAAAAGACAATTTCAATAGGTAAAACTTGATCTACTAAAAGAGTCAATGTGCTTAGTGTTCCTGCAAGAAGTTCAGCTTCACATTAATCACTAATACAACTCAATTAACACTCTCCATCCAAAATCCCATCCTTAATATCAAATTAAGGCACAAAGTAAAATGTTGACAATCACCCTATGCTGCCACCTTTCTTCTTCTCAAAGTAGTTGTAATTATTTTCACGCATACTGAGGACTAGTTATAGGGAACAGTTTGCAATATCTGTAATGACTTCTCCAAACAAAAGCAGTGCCACCAATTTCCATGGAACTCCAATCCAATTCACATATAATTCAGGAAGAAATCTGCAGAGATAAAAATATATACAAAGGGTAGTTCAAGTTGAGACTTGCAGATTAAGACAAGAATGAAAAGAAAGGGTACGCTGTTTGGCAATCACACAGGAATTGTTTTGTAAGAATCTTTCAAGGCACTCTTCATTTCCATAAAATCAACTCATTTCTTATGCATGCAATATATTTTGCTTTATCAATTGCACTGACAGACAACATTTTAAAGAGAAATATGGCTTCAAATGAGTTAGACCACACACAAATTTGGGTGGTAGTTATGGAGGCAAATAATTTTAAACCAAATTTGCTAGCCCATAAACACACATCAGTAGCCTGTGTTTGGGCAATAGAGGATTTAGTCACAGGCAGAACATCTAAGTTTCAGGAAGCGGTAGCCCCCCCAGGCCAATATCTGGTCCATAAACACACCAAAACATAGAAACAGACCGAAATGTTTCGACGGTTGTTTCTGTTGATACTGAGAGGGGGGGTTGAATCAGTATCAAGTACAATTTAGCATTTTTTTTAATTTTAACTTTTTAATCAAATAAATGCATCCAATATACTGTAAAGAGCTGAAGAACAAATACACAGTGAACAATAGATTTACATGGAAATCCACGGAATGTTTTTCTTAAATAATAACAAGAATACATTCATAGGAAGCTACAACTTCCAAGATTCTCCAGCTCCAACTGGAAGGAGGCTTCAACCCCCTTTCCGTGCCCCTTCCTTCCACCCTCAAACATATATAAGAGAATCAACCTGTCACTGTCACTGTCACTGTCACTGTCACTGTCTCTGACACTATCACTGTCTTTGTCACTGTCATTGATACATCATCATCATCAAACTGGGTCCACATGGGTCCACATATAAACCCCAACATCACTTCTTAAATTTATCTCAAACACATGTTTGGGACTAGTTTCTGGATTAGTCACAAACCCTAACTTCCAACAAGTATAACTCCATATCTGGAATCAAGGTCTGAAACTTGTACCCAATCGTCTTTGATATCTTCTCTAAAATTCCTCCAAGTTTTGCTCCTTGACTCGTCCCTGAAAAAGAGTTATAGCGAAAATAGAAAACCTTGCTGAATTTTGGCCTATTCAGGAGAGCGAACTTGTACAGCATTCCTTGCGCTCAATATTTGATATCTGATTATGAAACTCGCATACAAGATACTACAGATTGTAGTCTTTCCAATGCAATTGGTCTCACAGAATTTGGATCCGCTATGAAGAAGTTATGACTGTCTTACCCGGAACACATGTTTGAGACTAGTTACAAGACTAGTCAAAAACCCTATCTTCCATAGAGTGTATCTCCAAAAGTAAAACGACCCAGAGGATGAAATTTGTACCACAAGTACCTTCATATGTCTTCTCAACGAACTCCAAATTTCGCAATCTGAATCATTCTAGAAAAAACATTCTAGAGAAAATTCCAAGATGACCTTTAAAGAACATACCTAGAACAAATCATCATAAGACTTCATCTTCCCTTGGAATTTTGCCCTTCTTCACTTCATCTTCCCTCTGAAATTCGCCACCAAACTTGTGCTAAGAGATTACAAGATTGAATGATGAAAATGAGAGGTTCTTAATGTATATTTATACCCTTACAAGCGCTTCCTTACTTAACTTTAGGGTCGACCCATAACTTCTTGTTTGCAACACGTTTTAGGGGCAAATTCACATGATCATCTTTAAGAGGGCATATCTTCTCAACCTTGAGGAACCACATGGCGTGCCACCTACCGTTGGAAATGGCCTAACGAGGGCGATCAATCCATGGAGGTTTTGAATGCATTTGCAATGTCCTTCATACTCGTTTTCTTTAAACCATTGTGGGGCTTATTGTGGGCTTCTTCAAAGTGTCTTCCCATGAGGGCCATGCCTGAGGCTACGCCATAAAGGGACCACTTTGGAGAGGCTTCTTCATGTTGATCACCAATGGCTGACTTTGACATCAATGACAACACTATTCAACAATCTCCCCCTTTGCCATTGATAGAAACACTCATACTCCCCCTGTCATCATGCTCCTGATCTTTCTCTCCCCCTTTGACATCAATGGAAAAGGGTAACTCTTCTCTTTGGAGTTGCTCCCCCTAAACTCATGGCGCTCAATAGTATTTCACCTTCTTTTTTTGTCTTATTATCCTTTCCTTCCTTGTTATAGTCCTTGGAGCTCTTTTATGTGACTTCAATCCTCTTTCTCTCCTCTTTGTCTAGGATGTATATGTTATTTGGTCTTCTTGTTGTTGTTGCAACCAATCTTCCTGAGTCTTCTTCTCTGATTTCACATCTTTGGGAATCAAACTTAAGATTCTATCCTTGATCACATATTTTACTGACACTAAGGAGATTATGCTTCAAATCTTCAACTAGTAAGATAATTGTTGCTTTAACATTTTCACTTACAAGGCTCACTACACCTGTTCCAAGTATTTTGACGGAGGAGTCATTTCCAAATGCAACACTGCCACTTTTTCCTTTCTTTAAGCTGATGAATTTGTTTTGGTCTCTGATCATGTGTGTTGAGCATCCACTGTCTATGTACCATTCGTCTTCTTTATTTTTAGCAAGCAGTTCTAATCGACAATCTTCCTTGTTTGGATTCTCTTTCATTTTCCATACTGTAGTTGGTTTTATGATAGGAGCATCTTCTTTCATATCTCTACAATCTTGTGCTTTGTGACCAAAATTATTGCATTTGTAGCATACAATGTTCTGATCCATCAGTGGATCAAATGGATTGTAAGTTTTGTTGACAAATCCATGAGCATTTCCATATCTACTATTTATACGATCGTCTCTTGGATATCCATAATCATTTTTGTTCCTTATGTAGTTGTTTCTTGCATTGATTTTACAGTAAATTGCTTTGTGTCCAAAGTTTCTGCAAGTATAACAATGACCAAGAAAAATATTCTCATACCTGGTAGAAAAGGACCTTCTTGGTGTCTCACCCCTTCTGAATTAAGATCTTTTGTTCCAGTTGGAGGTGTCATGTTCATGTTGTTCTTCAACTCCCTTTTGTTCATTGATTCCACTTCTTAAGGCATTTGCATAGTTTCTAGAATTTCCTTCATCTTCCCTATCTATTTTGTCTGTATATGTTGTCTTCAAACTATTGTCATATCCAAGTCATGTCTTATCGGTAGGTGATCTTTGTTTGCTAAGAATTTCATCAAACTTTTCAGTACTTCTTTCAAATTTCTTGTAGTAATTCAACGTTTTTGTTGTCAACATTAGCTCTTTTCTTGTGTGATCCAATTTTGCTTTCAAATTCTCATGATCTTCAGTCTTCTTGGCTTTATCTGACTGCTCCTTCAAGATGACAATTGTCTTTTCAAGCTAATGATTCTCTTCTTTACAATTTTTTAATTCATTTTTCAACTCTTTATTTTTGTTTTTGAGCTTGATATTTTATTCTTCAACATACTTCATTTTTTCAAGATTCTCTTCATCTTCTTGTTCACTTTTTGTGATTCTTTTCTTGCCCAAAAAGATTCTATGTTTGTTTCTTCCATCTCTGCATCAAACTCTAATTCAGAATTGATTTCATCTCTTCTAGAATTTTTGTGGTCATCATTCTGAGTTTCTTGAGTTATGAAGAGAACTTCCCTTACATCACTTTCTTCTCCATCGCTTTCATATGAAGAATTGTTGTCCTCCTTGGAGTAAAGACTCTTTTTCTTGTGAAAGCTTTTCTTTTCTTCAAAAGGACATTTCTTAACATAGTGTCATACTCTACCACAATTGAAGCATTTAAAAGGTACCTTGCTTTTATATTTGTTAGTTCCCCTCTTCAGCTTCCTTATGAAATGTGCTTCTTCTTCATATGATTCATCGCTTGGTCTTTCTTCTACCCTGTGTTTTTTGTTCCTTATTTTCTTCACGGCTTTAAAAGTTGCTTCTCTGTGTGGTTGTCCATTTTATGTATATGTTCTCATTTGATATGTTGTGAGGGTCCCATGTAGTTCATTCATTGTCATTTCAGTCAAAACCCTAGCTTGGCATCATATCTCAAAGGAAATGATCTCAACACTTTCTGTACAACCAAGGGTTCTTTGACTTCTTATCCTAATCCTCTGATGGCATTGACAACTTCATCTACTATGAGTAAATAAGTTGCAATATCTTCTTTTTCATCCATTTTTAGATTTTCAAACTGTGCTCTATGTCGTTGAAGCTTGACCTACCTGACTTTCGGATCGCCTTCATAAATATTTTTAAGTTTATCCCATACCTCTTTAGTTGTGCTGCAACCCATCACCTTGGTAGAAATAGTTGGTGTTAATCCACTTATGATAACATGCCTGGCCTTTGAATTACAGCTCATCAATTTCTTCTCATTTGGATCGGTTGGAGCATTTTTTGGAACTTTATAGCCATTGACAACTGAGAGACAGAAATCCACTCCTAGGGCTGTCAAGTAAGTTTGCATTATGTTGCTCCAGTATGCATAATTGTTTCCATCAAATGGTGGAATCCCATTTGGAATGTGGCCTTCCATTTTTTCTCACGATCTTCCTTCCAGTGATTAAACTGTTATGAAGGTAACTTGCTCCGATACCAATTGTTGATACTGAGAGGGGGGGTGAATCAGTATAAAGTACAATTTAGCACTTTTTAAAACTTTAACTTTTTAATCAAATAAATGCATCCAATATATAATAAAGAGCACAAGAACAAATACACAGTACACAACAGATTTACGTCGAAATCCACGGAATGTTTCTCTTATATAATAACAAGATTACATTCATAGGAAGCTACAACTTCCAAGATACTCTAGCTCCAACTGGAAGAAGGCTTCAACCCCTAATTTACAGGCTCCAACCTAAAGGAAGCTACAAATCCCTAGATTCTCTAGCTCCAACAGGAAGGAGGCTTCAACCCCCTTTCCTTGCCCCTTCCTTCCACCCTCAAATACATATAAGAAAATCAACATGTCACTGTCACTGTCACTGTCTTTGTCACTATCAATGTCTTTGTCACTGTCACTGTCACTGTCATTGTCATTGTCTTTGTCACTATCAGTGCCTCTGTCACTGTCATTGATACATCATCATCATCAAACTGGGTCCACATAGAAATCCTAGGTCCACATGGGTTCACATATAAACACCAACATCACTTCTTAAATTTATCTCGAATACATGTTTGGGACTAGTTTCTGGATTAGTCACAAACCATAACTTCCAACAACTATAACTCTGTACCTGTAATGAATCAAGGTTTAAAACTTGTACCCAATCGTCTTTGATATCTTCTCTGAAATTCCTTCAAGTTTCGCTCCTTGACTCGTCCCTGAAAAAGAGTTATAGCGAAAATAGAAAACCTTGTTGAATTTTGACCTATTCTAGAGAGCGAACAGGTACAGCATTCCACGCATTCAATATTTGATATTTGATTCTGAAACTCCCAAACAAGATACTACGGACTATACTCTTAACAATGCAATTGGTCTCACAAAATTTGGATCCTCTATGAAGAAGCTATGAATGTTTTACTCGAAACACATGTTTGAGACTAGTTACAGGATTAGTCAAAAATCCTATCTTCCATAGAGTGTATCTTTAAAAGTAAAACGACAATGCCTAATTACTGCAAGATAATGACAATTTGGGTCTATATTCATTTCATAAAACACAATATTTTTTACATTCACTTGAAAAATAATCTCTAGAAACCCTAAAAGTCCCTAATTTCCATTTCCTATAAGAAACAACCTCCTCACTCATTCATCAATGCTCACTTTCTTCCAGGACAAAGCTTTACTATAACAGTAGCAAGATTTTTTCTTGTGTCTTGGAGCACTATGAATAAGAAATAACCCCCTCACACTCATTGCTCACTTTTTTCAACAGTAAGCCTTTTCTACAACCGCAAAGAGTTTTTTTTCTTCTATTTCGGAGCATTGAGAAAACGTTTGGTGCATCTTTGGTGACCTTTTCAAAGTGGTCTTTCCCGCAACCCTAGACCTCTAAACCACACAAGCAAAATTAATACTATCCCCTTTGGAACGATGGTATAAAACTTAAACAAATCCCTCATGGGGGTTCATGAAGATGGAGGTGTGATCTATGCAAAATAGGAAAGATTATCAAGGGCTTAGACAAGGGTCAAGGCAGGTATTTTGCATGAAAAAAAATCTGTTGTTGACGTTTGTGAACATTTAGCAGACCTGTTACCTCCTAGTTGCACCAAGGACTTGCGATAATCCGCAACGTTGAACAAGGAACTTGTTCAAAATTCAGAGTCCAGAAGTCCTGTTGGGCACCATTGCCCCTTCATTTCTTCTTCTTCTTCTTTTTTGCATGTTCCATACCCCCCTGGGGGGAATTGTATAAAAAGAACTAGCATGAGGTCTCTTGTATGTAAAAGACTCAGCTCCCTAAGACATGGTTATTAGTGCATACTCTAGAGTGCTTTTCTCACTTGGTCCACTATACCTTGCCTCGACGACTTATAATGTTCTAAGATTTTTCACGCATTTCCTCCAAAGTTGGAGTGTGTCCTAATGGTCGCGCCTTAGTGTGATTTGTCTGAGTCTAGTGTCAAATGTATATTACCATGCTAATCATTTTTCCAAAGTCTTATGGACATTCAATAGGTACTTCTAGGATTTTTTAACATAAAATATCTAGTTAAAAAAAAACATTTTACCTTGTAAATTCATGTAATTGTTTAATAAGTTGTACTAGGAGGTGTTAAACACCTAGGGGATTATTATTTTCTAACTCATAATACCCCCTTTACCTTTGTGCCCCATTTTCTAGCAAAATAATTGACTTTTACCCATAAAAATCAATTATTCCCTCAAAAAGGTGATTTAATTCATTTCATATTTTTAAGGAAACATGTCGAGGACTTGTTTTTCATTTGTCTCCAGTCCAACTCTCCCTCACCGCTAGTTGTTGGCACTTGAGGCGAGTTGTCTTTGGTTAGAGTGAGTTAGTGGAGAGTTAAGTGGGAATTGGTGAAGATCCCAAGGAGAGGTTCGCCCTCTCTCTTGAGAGGTCGCGCACTCTCCTTGAGGGTGCCAATCCCAAGGAGAGGTGCACCATCCTCTTGCTACGTGCCGCCCTCTCTATCCATTTTCTCTTCACTTGTGGCGGACTTACCTTCAATTGCTTGAGTGGTGGCACCCATCTACCCACACACATGGCTCATCCAGCATTGGGATTTGCGCCCCCCCTCCTTGGGAGATGCGCCCCTCTTGTGTATTAAAGCAAGTCGACCCCCTCCTCTTCAAGTTTGTGAAAGTTTGTCTAGCTTGTTGATTGTACCGTTATTGTGATACTATTTGGAATAAAAAAGGAAGACTTTGGAGGTCATGTCGGTGGTGCGCAACTATTGTGTGGATGCTTGACTTTTAATGCTTAATATATGAGGTAAACGTCGGGCGTAGGCTTATTTCCTTGCATGTATTTCATTATTTTGGCCTTTGAAGGGGTGTTATCGCCCAGTAGGATAGGATCTATTAAGCTAAGTAACTTCTTAGATCTCACTGTTTTCTTACACTCGCAATCTAGGCTGCGGGGGAGCGCCCCCCCCCC
>SNQJ01S0000148.1:209882-226171 GCA_010110895.2 Picea sitchensis
AGATAACTTTATGACTAAAGTGAGGGTGAGTGAAGAGACACCTAATCTCAGCCACTCATCTAATCTAATCTCAACCGTTAGATTAGAAAACCCCTCACCTTCCCTCATGAGGTCGATTAGGGCAAGAGGGCGCACCCATTGTGTGTTGTTCATCCATTTTTCTTGTTGAGAGAGCAAGAGAGAGCAAGAGAGAGAGCAAGAGCTTGAGAAGACAACATTTGCAGAGTAAGGGCACGATTCCCAAGACAGCCGAGTAGCACAGAAATCGAGGAGGGTATTGTTGAGTGTGAGGGTCGTACCGTACGGATTTCTTGAGGGTCGTACAGCAAATTTCTGTGCACAGATTTCGAGAAAAGGTAACAGCAGTTTTGTGGAGGTCGTACAATACAGATTTGACAGTCCGTACAGCAGCAAAAGGACAACAGTTCATACAGCAAGGTACAGCACGCATTTCAAGGCGTGGCACAATTTTTGAGGGGCATTTAATGCACAGAAAAGAGGGTACAGCAAACACAGAAAAGAGGCACGATTTTTTAGGAGTTCTGTACAGCATTTATTGTTGTAGCAGCCGTACAGTTGTACGGATTTCTTGTACAAATTTCGAGGAGCTGCATTCTGGAATTTTTCTAAAGAAGACGAGCATAAATTTTATGAGATAAGTTTGTATTTTTCCGGAAAATTAGACTGTTGTAAAAGAAATTTCTCAGAAGCTCAATAATAATAAAAAGCCCTCTCTCACTGGTTTTCCCCTTGTGGGTTTTTCCAGGGTCGAAGTTAGACCGAAAATTCTTGTGTCTAAATTTTCTGAGTTTTGCATACTACTGATATTTTATTTCTGTTTTGAAAACAATGTTCAGAATCCTCATGTTTCAGTTCTAAAGTTTATTTTCTGCTAAGTTTATTTATATGCTGAAACTGGGTTTGGGCATTTAACTTTGGCTGGAAAATCAACGAGACTGAAACTGGGTTGGGGTCTGAAATTTTAACAATATATGTGTTAAGATAGCAGTAAATGTTGAGTTTTGGGTACCTTGGAAAGTGGTCCCCTTGTGTTTGTGAGTCTCTATACACAAAGGGGGAGACTATTATCCTTATACCTTTACTTTATCTTCTAATTTCACTTTGACTTAGTCACTTAAGTCATAAAGTAAAAATTTTCACTTAGTCATGAAGTGACAACTAATTCACAAAGTGGGTGACTTAATAGACATAAAACAAACTATGGAAACTTGAGCAAAGTGGGTTTCCAAGTGAGATTTATGAGATGAGAGCTCACCCATTGATTAGACTTGGCTAGATCTAATCTAGGCCATTGATCTTTTACGTTTGGCCAAAGAGAGGCTAAAGGAAGCAAAAGGGTAAGGATGAGATTCATTCTTCACTTCATAAGTTTTAGAGAGGAGGAGAAGAGAGGCACACTAAGAGAGTTAGGGCGCATTGTTTTGATGAGGAGTAAAGCCTGGTTGGAGCTTCCATGGAGGAAGGGTGCACCATGCTAGCTGGAGAGCACTACTAGTGAGTACGGGCGCACCATGCTAGTTGGAGGGTATTGAAGAAAACTAAGGTCCTATGAAGCTGCCAACTAAGCTTTGTCTTTGACCTTGAGATTGGTTATAAGTTTCAATTTCCAAAACTGTCATTTGTTGTTTTTAGGACAACAAACAGTTCAGTAACTTTCTGCCCATAGTAATTGTAGGTTAAGTGCTCTTTGAGGTGCCCTTGCAAGTGTTTTTGTAACCCGAAGTTAACACATGTAATATAACTCAAAACAAGTAACACTCCTCTATATATTAAAAACACAAGTAAGTTGATCTACACTCTAAGCAGGAATGAAATGAACACAGGTATTTTTGGTCAACATGACCCTAGATAAAACCCCCCCGGGGAAAACTAGTTTGGAATGGAAGTATATATAAGTGGTGTCTAAAGCATGAGATACAACAATAAATCCAATATGATGGAACCTGTATACAAAGCAAGCTCGTCTCGAGACTTGCCAAAAGAACCAGGAAGAAATGCTCCCAAGACTAGTGCGCATCTTCCTCTTGTTGCCAAATCCACTGAAGTGAAGCGCCCTTGACCCTAGATGCTTTGAAGAAGAATCCCTTGCACACAAATGTGCTCTTGTGTGCTACCTCTCCACTGAAACAAACAGATATGACTTCCTCCAACTATAGCTCCTCACTCTAGGTGTGCGCCATCCTCCTATAGTGCGCCCTCCTCCAAGCAAGTGTGATCACCACTAAATAATAGGGTCCCAAGCTCCCATAGCTCCTCCATGAATAGAAGCACCCAAGTTGCCCTCTTCCAATACCTCCAACCTCATGCTCATGCTCAAGCTCTCCAAGTGAACATAAGAGTGAATGAGCCTCCTTAGGCCTCTTGCGCCCTTCTTGAGCAAACCATAAGGAAACCTAAAAGTGAATGGATAGGATCATCCCAAGCCATTCCTAATCAATGGTTGAGATCATCCCACAATAATCTCAACACAAAACCCACTTTGGGTTAAGTTCCCTTAGTTTACCTTATGTCCCTCAATTCACCCACAAAAGTGGATTAATAGTCAATTTAGGCTAAAATGACCAAATTTCACTTTTGACTTAAATCTCCTAAGTCAAAGTGAAATTAGACATAAAGTACAAAGTACAAGAGTACCAACATCTCCCTCTTGTGGTTAGAGGCTCCAAACCACAAGGGAACCACTTCCCGAGGTACACCAAAACTCAACACTCCCTCTTACTGAGGAAAGTGTTTCTCACCAATCAATCTTGTCCCAGTTGAAGACTTATTTTCCTTCTAACAAGGCCTAGGTGAGTATGGATGTACTCTCTCATCAAAGTGGCCTCTATCTCTGATCTGCTCGACTTGTCCTGACACTGATCTGCTCAACCTACCTTGACACCGATCTGTCGACCTGCCCTAATCTCTAGATGGAAGTCCATCTCCACCTACATGAGATCACCTAGATCTTGGCATCTCACCAAAGATCTCTCCCTCAGCATCTCACCAAAGGCCTCTAGGTCTTGGCGTCTCACCAAGATCCCTCTCCTTGGTCTCTCACCAAGGTCCTATACGCATGGCATGCATATGAGTCACATCTCTAAGTATTTCACCAAGAGTCTCTAGGTCTTGGCAACTCACCAAGATCATCAAGCTTGGTCTCTCGTCAAGGATTTCTACCTCCTGGCATATCGCAAACAGTCACTACTCTTGGCATCTCACCAAGAGTCTCTCCCTCTTGGCATCTCACCAAGAGTATCTGGATCTTGGCATCTCACCAAGATCCTCAACTTGGCCTCTCACCAAGTGACTTCCGCCTAAAGTGGATCCTAAACCTGATTTGCCCGTCTCCATGGCCAAGTGAGGCTCAAGCCTCTATGGTGCCCTGCTGCTCCTCCTCATGAATCTCTAATGCTCTGAAGCCCCTGCACCAACTCTCTGTCTCGGCAACTCTGAAACTGAAGTTGTCCCAGATGGACCAGTCACCCCTGAAGATGGTGTCCTCGAAAACTGAGTCTAAGCTCCCTCTGAATCAACACTCTGAGTCAATAAGTCCTCCTCAACTCTATCTCCACACCTGACGATGGATGGTGTATCAGCTGACAAATAATTGACGAATGCACACTCCCTCACAAACTGTGCATTGAACTCCTCCTCCTCGGTTGTCGCTGCCATACCACCCTGTTGCCTCTTCTTCTTCCTCTTGGGACATTGTCCAGCACAGTGCCCCATCTGACCACAAGCTAAGCATCTTACTTTTCTTATGTCCTTATGCCCACTGCCACTCTCTAGTGGTTGGGTCCCTCCCTTGGGACCATGTCCCGCACTCTCTCTGATCTTCTTCTTGCCCTTTGTCCAAAGAGAAAGATCATCATCCTCCTCATGTGTATGCTACTGTCATGAAAACCCAGAGCTGCACCTCAACTCCTCCTATACGAAATCGTCCCAAAGTCTCTCCCAAGTAGGCATGACCTCTCGGACAACGATGCCTCATACAAATTAACCCCAAGGTTTGGAAAAGTTGTCCTCACCAAAAAGACTGGATCCACAATCTCTTCGACCACTGCTAACTCATCTCTGATCTCAGTGAATCTGGCTAGGCATGATGTGACTGTCTCGAGATCGAGCATTTGAATGCTCCTGAGCTTGTCCTGCAGAACCATCTTTCGATTATGTTTTGGACTCTGGTAAAGCTTGCATAAGGAAGCCCATATCTCATATGCATAGTCTTTACCAGTCAAATGGGGAATGATGTGGTCCCTCACTGCATCACAAATAGTCCTCTTTTCCTTTGATGTTATTCTTCCTTATATGAGCATCCAACAAGGGTGATGGAGTAGGTGCAGGAGGAATCACCACGGGAGCTTAAACTATATCCCATAGTTCAAGGTCCTCCAAGACGAAAGTGATCTTGGTCTTCCAAGGGGACCAGTTGCTAGCTCTGTCTAGCCTATCCTCTGCCCGCATCTGGGACACCAACATGGTTGTCCACTAAAACTCACACAAAAGCTCTCACCGACGCTCACACCAATACAAAAACTACAAAAGAACTCAGCCTCACCACTTGACACACAAGCGGAAGTAAGGCTGTCCAAACGTGTCCACAAAACAGCTCTCCAACTGTCCAACAAATCTTCTCACAAGCTGTCCACTAACTCTACCAACAAGTTGTCCAAAATCTGCCAACAAATTCTCACAAAACTGCCCATAAGATGCTCTAGAAATCAGAAAAACTTCGCCAACAAGGCTCTAATATCATGAAGAAAATTGAGGTCATATGAGGTTGCAAACTAAGGTCTGTCTTTGACCTTGAGATTGGCTCTAATCTTTAACCTTCAAAACTGTCCTTTCCTGTTTTTAGGATAGCAAACGGTTCAGTAACTTTCTGCCCATAGTAATTGTAGGTTAAGTGTTCTTTGAAGTGCCCTTGCAAGTGTTTTTGTAACCCAAAGTTAACACATGTGATATAAGTCAAAAAAAGTAACACGCCTCTAGATCTTAACAACACAAGTAAGTTGATCTACAGTCTAAGCATGCATGAAATGAACACAGGTATTTTTTATCAACATGACCCTAAACAAAACCCCCCCCAGGGAAAACCAATTTGGAATGGAAGTATATATAAGTGGTGTCTAAAGCATGAGATACAACAAGAAATACAATATGATGGAACCTGTATACAAAGCAAGCTCCTCTCAAGACTTGCCAAAGGAACCAGGAAGAAATGCTCCCAAGACTAGTGCACCTCTTCCTCTTGTTGCCAAATCCACTGAAGTGAAGCGCCCTTGAACCTAGATGCTCTAAAGAAGAAGCCCTTGCACACAAATGTGCTCTTGTGTACTACCTCTCCACTGAAACAAACAGATCTGACTTCCTCCAACTGTAGCTCCTCCCTGCTACGTGTGCGCCCTCCTCCAAGCAAGTGTGATCACCACTAAATAATAGGGTCCCAAGCTCCCATAGCTCCTCCATGAATAGAAGCACCCAAGCTTCCCTCTTCCAATGCCTCCAACCTCATGCTCATGCTCCTCCTCAAGCTCTCCAAGTGAACATAAGAGTGAATGAGCCTCCTTAGGCCTCTTGCGCCCTTCTTGATCAAATCATAAGGAAACCTAAAAGTGAATGGCTAGGATCATCCCAAGCCATTCTTATTCAATGGTTGAGATCATCCCACAATAATCTCAACTCAAAACCCACTTTGGGTTAACTTCCCTTAGTTTACTTTATGTCCCTCAATTCACCCACAAAGTGAATTAATAGTTACTTTAGGCTAAAATGACCAAATTTCACTTTTGACTTAAATCTCCTAAGTCAAAGTGAAATTAAACATAAAGTACAAAGTACAAGAGTACCAACATCTTCCTCTTGTGGTTAGAGGCTCCAAACCACAAGGGAACCACTTCCCAAGGTACACCAAAACTCAACATGCGCTACTAGTGAGTAGGGGCACAAACTAGGAAAGGGAGCACAAGCTTTGAGATGGATTTATCTTGGAGAGGGCTTGACAGTTGTAGAGGGGTGCACCATTGGGCAAAGGGGGCGCAAAAGCACTTCAAAACAGCTCTGACTTCAAGAGGGTGCAACAACTTTAGCAAGCAGCCATAAGGGTAAAGGGGCGCACTTTTCAAGGAACCCATTGCTAATCTAGAGAGGAGAGAGCAACAATGTACAAGGTCGTTTGTATTTGCTTTATTGTTCTAGTATTAGCTTTTAGATCTCCTTAATATAATTCTGCTCCAAGTTGGTTTTCCCTGGGGGGGGTTTATCCAGGGTCATGTTGACCAAAAACCCATGAGTTCATTTGTCATGTGTGCGTAGTTGTTATCAGCTGTAAGTAGTTAAAGATCTAGAGGGTATTTGATGTTTTTAGCTACATGCATGTGCTAACTTTTATGGCAGCCTAAACCATATTTTAACCCATGCAAACAGAGCCTCAAAAGGGCGTCAAATCACAAGACTAAAGGCAGTTTCAGAGGGGCAAAATATCAAATCTGTTAGCAGCCTTCAAACAGCAGCTAGGACAGATTTGATTGCTGCTGTAACTATGACAGAAATCAGTCCTGTAACATCCTGTGAGAAATAGTGATGATTTGACTGTTTTGGACAACAAGATAACTGTCCTAAAACAGTGGGAAAAATCAGTATGAAACCCTTGATTTTAGAGCCCAACAAGAGGTCATATGACAGACCTGTGTTGGCATCCTTTTAGTACCTCAGAAAATTTTCAGTAAAAGCTAGGTTAATTAAAGGAGAAAGGCCCCCAAATTGTCACGGACAAAACCCCTCCCCTTTTAGGCTAGTGCTTGCTAGCCTCTAGGGGGGGTCCCTAGGCACACCGAAGCGCCTTGCTGCTGATCTAAAGTCAATTTCTGCATTAAAAAACTGAAAATCAGCAAATTGATCGTCTTGGACAGCGTGTAAAAGCAGCGCAAAACGAGGAGGAAAAGTTATTATTTTCGCTTGGAGGGAACCTGTAGGGTTAGCACAATGATAATAGACTGGAAAAGAGGCAAAAAAACTATTCAAAGGATCGAAATAATCACAATAAACAGTTCAGAAAATGACAAATCAGATCACAAATTTACCATAGTACCGCCAAGAAAAGAGGTTTGAAGACACACACACTTCCTTATTGATCAAGCTTCCAAGAGAGTTGATTGCGCCACACTTGGCAAGCCTACAACCGGTACAATGACTACATTGCTCAGAGAAGAGCCACTAGATTAGAGAAGAAGAGAGGGGAGAATGAGAGAGACACTATGTTGTTGCTGCAATGAACCCGCCAATAACCAATGTCAAGCATCCAATGTATAGCACAATGAGGGTGCATATTCCAAGGGAGGAAGAAGAGGTTGCATGAATGGTCAAAAAAGGAAAGTGTGTGTGCATGGGAGGAGGAGTATGAGTGAGTTAAGCATGTGCACATGTGAGAAATGCGCAAGTGGTAGAGGTGGAATGCACATGAATGAGGACAAGTGAGGGTTTAGTGAGAGATATAAGCGTATGAGAGTAGATGAAAAGCTTGAGTGTGAGTGAAGTGAAGTAGCATATTTAGGAGTAAGAGTTAAGTGGCACATGCAAAGGTTTAAGAGTGAATTAGGAAAAACTTAGTGCACATGAGTGCATGAGAGTGGCCAAGTCAAATTCGCCCTAAATTTTAGGGAATCTTCTAATTTTTAGGAAAATACGATTTAAACTCAACTGGAAGAGAATTATAAGGAGTTGATACATGGCAAGTGGAGGGGTGTGTTGACCACCTATTTCAACTAGGGGGTCAACTCCATGTGCCATGATGATATGTACCTAATGGTGCTACTAGTTTGAAGACTTGTTGGTTCTACAAGGAATTTTTGGCTTCAGCACGTGTTTTTGTAATGGGAATTTTCGCTCCCCTGCGTGGGATTATAATGTAATGAGTCTGCATGGATCATAGTTTAGGTCGATAGCCTAGGACTTCATCATTAAAGGAGTTTCTTTCATTGAGTGTTTTTTTTTCCTCAGGTTATTAATTTGGCCTAACAAGCCTTATTAATTTCCCTTGAGTTTTTCACTCACACAATAATTCTCCAAAGTGGTGAAAGGTGTTCCAATGGTCGAGCCATGTGGTAGCTAGTGTCTATGAATATTGTAAATGACCATGCTAGACATCTCCTAAAGTCTTGCGGAAATCCGTCAAGTCTAGATAGTTTTTTTAATTTTTTTAAATTACCCATTTAATGGTAATTTTAATTAATTTTTTATAAAAATTGTAAAAACTGGATCCTTGGGATTTTGATAGGGGTATTTGTGCTCAAAAGAAATGGAATAAGACCCCCTACACCCTTGGAGAAAGTTTCAGCTCAATTGGACAAGTTTTGCTAGGTGTTTGTCCATGAGAAGTCTCAGTTAGTCTAAGACGGTAATTTAATTGTTGGAATTGACAAAGTCAAACTTGTCAAATAGTTGTAAAATGAGCAATTTGGTTAGAGAAAGAGTGGGAGAACTTACCCAAACATTTTCCTAACCCATTCCTAACCTTTTCCAATCCTCACATCACCCCCTCACCTAGCCATTAAGCAAAAACAATTAATTTATTAAATTTTAAAAGATATATAATTAAAATACAATTAAATTTTAAAAATTGACTCCATGCAGGAGATGGATGTAAAGAACCAGCCAATGAGATTGGACTCCATGATGGTCATTTAAAAATTTATTTTCTATGCTCATTGTTTTTTCAGTTTTAACTTTTGATTCTTGACTCTAGATACTAATGACCTTGGACCTTGAGTCGTCACTCTTTACTATTTTGCTTAGTACTAATTAATTAGATTCTAGAATGATAAATGATGAATTTAATTTTTAAATCAATGTATCAATATTTATTAATTTACTATTTATGTTTCAACTTTCATTTATGATTTATGAATCAATGTATTTTGTTACTGAATTTGAATTTGAATTTCTAATCATGTTTAATAGTTTAAATATCCTTTACAAATTTGAATTTTCAATTTACTAATTTAGTATTTACTGATGAATTTGCATGTGATCAGCATTGAATTGTTATTGTTGAGATTTTATCATTATTATTTTATATTTTTAAAATTTTATATTTTATATTTTTAAATTTTTTATATTATATATGCGACGGCCCTCCGTCCCCCATTTCCCTAAAATCCCTAAAATTTTGGGGTACTTCCATACATCCCACCTGTGCGTCTCCCCGCACTCGCGTCCCACATTTCCCTAAAATCCCTAAAATTTGGGGTTACTTCCACACATCCCCCCTGTGTGTCTCCTCGCACCCATGTTCCCCCGTCCCAGAGGCTTGGTGGAACATTGTGCGATTATAACCAACGTTTCAAGATTCTATTGGATAGACTGACATTTCAGATCCAGTATGTCCAACATAGAGAATGGTTTATTGCCAAACTCCTACCACACATTTGAGTCTCACTCACCCAGTAGAAGGTAACAACCCAAGCAGAGGCCATAGAAATTGCAATGTGCTTAGAGTCTACGCCATGAGGTGGCAAGATATTGGCAGGGATGGTGCAGGTATAATCTCAATTGGCGAACCTTACCATGCAACTACAAGACATGCCAAAGGCTAAGGTGGTGCACGAGAATTTTTGGTGTACCCTATGCCGCACAGAAGGTCACCATAGAAATGAGTGTCATGTGCTGGAATGTTACACAACGACGAGCGTGTTGAATCTATACTATAGGACCACAGATCGAGTGGTGTGATATTTTCATACAATGGGTTCATATACCCCCCATTGTCCAACATTGCAAAAGTATCAGACGACCACGCACACTCCATTTTGCGAGTTTTGCAAATCCATAGGCCACGATGTGAACAACTTTTGGTCACTACAACTGATGAAGGAGCACACTGCAGATGCTTATCAAGTCCAGGAAGAGAATAAGGGAGGAGGCCATGGAGGCTTTGACCAAGGGAGGTTTCGACAGAGGAGGCTACCATGGAGACTTTGACCGAGGAGGTTTCAACAGAGGAGGATACCAAGGAGGCCAGAGAGGAGGATATAGAAGAGGAATGGTGGAGGAGGAAGACCACCTACATGTTTAAACTGTGGTGAGATAGGTCGCTTGTCGTGATTTTGTACCAAGCCACACACACCTTGTGGGTATTTCCACAACGTAGACCATGTCATGGAGAATTGCCCAGAGTTATTGTCCAAATGGAAAGAAAAGAAGGGGCACTACAACAAGGTGACTAATGAGCCATGCAAAGATCAGAATATAAAAGAAGAAGCAGACGTATAGGTGGTATCCTGAGGAGGTACCCATATGGGCGTTGACTTGAAATGAGGAGAAATTTTAGGTCAAAATGTAGAGGGAAAGATTAGAAAATAATTGCAAGAACCTCCTAAGTTTGATGTTGCACAGCAAAATCATTTCCTACATGACATGCAAATGGCACTAGAAAAGGACAACACATGCGAAGAATTGTAATGCACAGCAAAGAGAGCGCTAGAAGAGACCCACATGCACGAAGAATTTCAACGCACGGTGTCGAGTGCTCTGGAAGAGGCCGGCATGTGAGAAGAATTACAATGTACAATGCAGAGGGAACTAGAAGAGGAATGCACGAATATTTGCAATGCACAACACGAGAGGAAGCATGGTGCAACACTTACCCCAAGGCTAAATCAGATAACCAAGTGACTTCTTACATTGTTGTCTTAAGGTGTTGAGTGATCCTATAGTTGCAAACAAATTGACCCACATGTTGACAAGATGTATGGAGGAAGGGGAGACCAATGTGGCTATTTCTGCCCCGTTACTAGAACAAGATGTGTGTCATATAAGCAGGAGGAAGCGAATGGGGAGAGAATTCAAGATGACAACTGAGTTAGGAAGTTATGAGAAGGATAGTGCCATGTTGGACCTGGGATCCAACGTGAACATCTTGTTGAAGAAATCATGGGATTTGATGGGTAAATCAAAGTTGGTGTGGTCCCCCATTCAACTTAATCTTGCCAACCAATATAGAATTTATCCCATTGGTAGGTCGTAGCAAGTGGAAGTGAACATTTATGGGGTAAAAACTAAAGTAGACTTTGAGGTGATATAGATTATGGATGACTCAAACCCCTATCCAAATCTACTTGGAACTAACCGAGCATTCGATAACAATGTCGTACTAAATATTGAGCAATGAAAAATGTCCTTTGATACAGACACCTTGTGCATTATTGTGCCATTGGATCCAAATGAGAGACAGATACAATGAGCCTATAAATGAATATGTGCAGGTCTCGATCCTAGAGAATATATATAACATCACAGGGCACAAGGAAGACTATGTAAATCCGACAGTTGATGATGAACTGAACTAGAGAATTGTTTGTTCTTATTATACGGATTCGAAGGATGCAATTACAAGATGGTAGAATAATTTGTATGAGGTATCAACTAGAATATGCGCATGAATCACCAAAGGAATGTGTTATATCAAATCAGAGTCGTGCTACCTACTGAGGTTTGACGGGACATGCTTGCTAGACACATCCCTAACATAAATGGAGAGTGTTTATGAGACACAAAGGATTCAGACAATAGATGTAGTGGTCAAAGGAAAACATGCACACTGGTGGGAGACGCACTACAAAGATCTACAGGAATGGGCGCAAGTGGTGGAGTGTATGACAGTTCATGTAGATAATGGTCATTTCAATGATGTATTATGTGTCCCAAGTCTTTTCTACAACCTTCTGTCAGTGTATCAAATTACTCATTCAGGTGAAGGTAAAACCATAGAGTTTTCACCTCACCAAGTTGTAATCAAGGATTTAAAATATCCTAAACATGTCCTCGCAACTGGAATTGTTGATGATATTACCAGGTTGTACAAGTTTGAAAACTTTGGGTCATCATCTTTTCCATCAGTTTTTGTTGCTTATAGCGATGACTTGAGCAAGGTTTGGCATGAGCAGTTTGGTCATCTAAACTATCGCTCATTGTAGCAACTATGTAATCAACTCATGGTGACTGGTCTTCCTCTTGTTTCTTGCAAAGATGGTGTTTGTGCAGGTTGTGTTCTCGACAAACATCATCGGGACAGTTTTGACAAACGTGCCTCTTGGCACGCCTCGGCCCCTTTGCAACTTGTTCACAATGATTTGTGTGGTCTGCTTTCTTCTCCTTCTTTCTCTAGGTGCAAGTATTTCTAAACTTTGATTGATGACTTCTTCGAACGCAATTGGGTTTACTTCTTAAAACTTAAGAGCGAAGTGTTCGACAAGTTTTTGGCCTACAAGGCCCTTGTAGAAAAACAATATGGACATCAACATCAAAGGTTAAGAACAGATAACGGAGGTGAATATGTGAACAATACATTTACAAGTTATTGCACTGCAAAGGGCATTCAGATGCAACATATTGTTCCATATACACCACAACAAAATGTGTTGTTGAGAGAAAGAATCGCACATTAAAAGAAATTGATAATTGCATGCTCCAATCTAAAGGATCAAGCCTTCATTATTGTGCGGAAGCCATCAATTGTGCAAATTACATAGTAAACCACGCTCCCACAAAGTCTCTAAAAAATATAACACCAGAAGAAGCATGGAAAAAAATTAAGCCAGATGTAAGCCACTTCCGTGTATTTGGTAGTGTAGCATGAGGTCACATTCCTAATGAGAAAAGCAATTTTTTACATCCTGCAAGTGAGAAGTGTATTTTTGTTGGATACTTTGAAGATGTCAAAGGTTATAGACTTCTTCAACCTCATTCCAATGAAATTATTATTAGAAGATATGTTAAATTTGATGAGAATCTCTTGGCTTGCGATCCTAATTCGGTGTTTGTTCCATCTTTGACCTGCGAGCCATCTTCGACGTTTGTGCCATTTTTTGTTACTATTTTGGTGTCTTCTTCTTCATATGATGACAGTGAGGATGAAAATCCACCTCTGCATGCTCACCTTCCACCAGATGAGTCCATTGAACATGAACCTGCACCAACACCACCACTTCCCAGATGGGTCTGTTCGACACGAGAAGTAGCTATTGATCTTGTCGATGATCCTTCAGATCAACGTCGAACACGTTTAGAGTTCCAGCGACCCTCTTCTCTTTTGGCTCAAGTTTCAAAGACTCGTGATCCAAAAACATTTGCAGAAGCTTGAGGTCATCCAGATTGGGACACAACAATGAATGAAGAGTATCGCTCTTTAATGGCCAACGATACTTAGGATCTTGTGCCTCTTTCGAACGGAAGAAAACTTGTCAAATGTAAATGGGTGTACAGAACTAAGTATGCATTAGATGAAAGTGTTGAAAGACACAAGGCCCGATTAGTTGCCAAAGGGTTCTCTCAAGTTGAAGGCATTGACTATAATGAAACCTTTGCCCCTGTAGCCAAAATGAATTCCATCCGCCTTGTTCTAGCCCTTGTTGTCTCACATAAATGGGAGGTCCATCAGATGGATGTTAAATCCACATTCTTGCATGGGGATTTGCAGGAGGAAATCTACATGGAACAACCTCCTAGCTATGTCCATAATGACTCCAACCTTGTTTGTAGACTTAAGAAATCTCTTTATGGTCTTAAGCCAAAATTGACAGCTTTCTTCTTGACACTAGATTTTCTAGATGACATTCTAACCCTAATGTCTATACCAAGAAAGTAGGAAGCCATCTCATAATCCTTGTTATTTATGTTGATGACCTTATCATCACTAGTAGTGACCCTAAACTTTTAACCCATATGAAATCTAGCCTTAAAAAGAAATTTGAAATGATAGACTTCGACTATTTGCATTATTTCCTTGGCCTCCAAGTATTGCAAACCAAGGAGGGAATATTTCTTTCCCAATCTAAGTATGCTTGTGACCTTCTTCGTCGCTTTCACATGGATGATTCTACACCAGCCCCTTCTCCCTTCCAATCTAGAGTCAAACTTGTTATCACTTGTACTTCAGTTAGTTGGTAGCCTCTTATATTTGACTCATAATCGTCCTGATATTTCCTTTGTTGTTGGTCTTGTTTCTCGGTATATGCAAACACCCCATGAAATCCATTGGAAAGTAGCTAAAAGTGTACTTCGGTTTGTCCAGGGTACAATTCAATTCGAGCTACATTACAGTTCAGGGGAGACTCCTATGTTGGTTTGTTTCACTAATTCAAATTGGGTTGATGACCCTAATGATCGAAACTCTACTGCAGGTTATGTTTTCAACCTTTGTTCTGGACCTCTCACTTGGGCTTGTAAGAAACAACAGGTTATTTCTCTTTCTTCAGCAAAAGCAAAGTACCAAGCAGCAATTAATGCAAATCAAGAAGCCTTGTGGCTTCGACGGGTCCCTTTGTTAATATTATGGTAGCTGCGAGAGGTATTTACCTCCACGTGTAAACCTGACGAGAATAGAAGACTCCGGAAAGAAAGAGAAAACCCTAATGAGTTGGCTAATAAACCTAGAAGTCTTGTCGGCTCAAGAAGATAATTTATATTAGGTTATTAGCCTCCAAGAGAAGAAGTCAGCCAGAAATAATAATAATAAACTGAACAGACATGTACCCAGAAGGAGAAGTCGGCCCCAGCAAATCTGGCAGAACCACTATAAATACAAGGCATCAATTCTCATTTGACACATCTCAGAATTGCAAAGCAGCAACTGGTGCGCACTGCAGTTCCCAGTTTGGTGCGCACGTGTGGAGGAGAGTTGCAGGTGCAGCTGCTGTAGCAACCAGTTTTCAGTGTTGGCTTGGACTATCTCTTGGCTAGGGTTTGGACTATCTGATCATCTATTGTTGGTGCACTATCCTTGGAGGAAGATGCGCTACACCTTGTATGGCTATCTAGCCTAGGGTTTGCTTCCGGAGTAATTCTCAGTCAAGGTTAAGGTGCTCGGAGGGTGGTTTCGGCCTATGGTTGGGTGACAAGGGTATTGTCAATGGTAAAACGAGCACACAATCTTCTATATTCTAACACCCTTCAGAGTTTGGATTCCAACAGCAGCATCCAACCACCCTCTGGTGCAACAATCAGAGTGCCATCAAGCTCGCCAAAGATCTAGTTCAACATCAGCGCAGCAAACACATCAAGCTTCACATGCACTTCATTAAAAAGCTCATTCATGATCAAGTATTGAAGTGCTCTTTTTCCCTACAAAAAATCAAGTTGCAGACATTTTCACAAAGCCTCTAACATAAGCGAAGTTTTCAAAACTTTGATATATGTTGGGAGTTCATGAAGTTGTCATTAAGAGGGGATAGGCTCTAAATGCCTCATTCCTTCTCCTATTATGTGGCCTTGTAAATCGTTCAATCCTATCCCAAGTTGTTCTTAAGGGGGGATGTTAGGATATTTAGACACTTGGGAGTCAATTAAGATCAACTTGGTCTAATGTGTCGTTAGGTTAAAGTGTGGTTTTTAGTGTGTTTCTTTAGTATGCATTTGTAATCCTACAGTCACGATATGTTCCTGACATAGAGTGATCTGACAACTCATATTCTCCTCGATCTTAACGACTACATTAATCTGTGGCTTAACACCGGATTGGTCCATGATCTCTATTTAAAGACCATAGAGGGTCATTTGTCGACGATGAATTGTGAGAAACTCTCGGTAACATATTTTCTTTTGCAATAATAAATTGCTCCAAGTGGCCACGTTGGTTGGGGCCATGGAGGTTTCCCCATAGGGGTTTTACCATGTAAAAACATTGATGTGTTGATCTTTGATCTGGTTGTGTGAGTGGTTATTGAAGTTGTTAGTCCTCTGTTGGAATACCTGTGTTGTCGAACAACAACTTACCAACAAAGAATTAATGATTGATACAAAACAATCACAAACCCCATTGAAATAGAGAAGTTATCACATGCAAAAATCCATACCTTTGAGAAAGGTACCAATACATATCCAATTGACATAAAAAATAAAAAAGATGCTTATATTGAAATCTTATCGACAAATGAATCACCAGAAGTATCAAAAGACTAAGCTTCCAATAACAAGACACAAGATATAACAATTCCTTTTCATCAGTGTTGTAAAAGTCGGTGATTTTTCGCGACTTATTGAAAAAGTCGCGACTTTTTCTCCCTGCCGACTTTTACCCAGGAAAAAGTCGCGACTTTTTCTGATTTGAATAAGTCGCGACTTTTTGAAAAAGTCGGCGACTTTTACCTTAAAAGTCGCGAGTCGACTGTAAAAGTCGTTGGGCGACTTAAACCCGCGCGTATAAGGGCGATTTTTCATTTTTTTTGAGTCATTTCTAAATCATTGTGTGAGGAGAAGGAAGGAGAAGGGTTTGTGGTCTTCCTCAATGACTT
>SNQJ01S0000148.1:239691-259543 GCA_010110895.2 Picea sitchensis
CCTTCTAGAAGCGGAAGCTTCTATTAGGTCTTCTTACATCCGCCTTATTCTATTTTATTGAAAGGTCTTATTAATATTGACCTTTATTACATCCGAATACATTGATCTACCTATGTGCGGGTTAGGACCTTAACATCTTATGTGGATCTGTTCGACAATCGTAATGTGATTATATCTAGAAAAAACATATGAAAAGGAGTGAGGAAAAGACATGTTATAGTAACTTACTCAGGTTAATAAAGACAACACATACACTAGGCTGAGTGGAGATCTTTCTTTTTAGGCTTAACAACTAAATGATTGTCAATTCATAATTTGCAAACGTAAATGTCAAGTATTCTCCAATTTTTCCTTGATGTTTCTTTTATACTCTAAAGATAGTTAATAATGTTTTTTCTTAAAAGGTTTGGGACCAGGAACAATATCTAGTTTCATGTCACCATCTCAATTACAAAACCCTTCATATCATTCTAATCCATAACAAAACCATCTTCATACTTTTTAAATAATTGCATAAATTTTCTCACTTCTTTATCTACTAAATGTGGTGGAATTCTTGTGGATATCTCAATCATTTTTTGACAATGATATCTTCCTCTTTATGGAGGCATGACATTTAGCAATGGGGATTTTATGGGTTAAATTTTATCAATGGTCATTGTTAACTCCCTAGTTGCAATAAGCAGGACTGACGATGATCTGCAAAGATTGAACAAGGCACTTGTTCAAATTCAGAGTTCAGAAGTCCAGCTGGGCATCATTGCCCCTTCAATTTTTCTTCTTCTTCTTCTTTATGCATGTTCCATACCCCCATGGGGGAATTGTAATAAAATGAGTTAGCATGAGGTATTTTGTATGTAAAAGACTCAGCTCCACAAGACTTGGTCATTATTGCATTACTCTAGAGTGTTTTTTTTTCACTTGGTTAATTATTCCTCACTTTTCAACGATTTATAATTTTCTAATTTTTTTCACTCATTCCTCCAAAGTTGGAGTATGTCCTAATGGTTAGGTCTTGGTGTGTTATGTCTAAGTCTAGTGTCTAATGTATATTACCATGCTAATCATTTACCTAGAGTCTTATGGACATGCATTAGGTCCCTCTAGGATTTTTTAATATTTTTCTAGCACTAAAAAATTCTCGTAAAACAAGAATTTTCCTTGTAAATTAATATAAATATTAAAAAAGTTGTACTGGGAGGTGTTATATGTCTTGGGGGGTATCGTTTTCTAATCAAGAATACCCCTTTTACTCCTGTACCCCTTTTTCGAGAGAAAAAATTGACTTTTGCTCATCAAAAATCAATTTTACTTGAAAAGGGTGAATAAATCAACTCCGTATTTTTAAGGAAATATGTCGAAAACATGTTTTTAGCTTGTCTTCAATTCTTTCCACCTCACTGGGAGTTAGTAATAGTTGATACAAGTTAGGAGTGAGTTGACAGGCGAGTTGATTGAGTAAGTGAAGAGGGTGAGCATCCCAAGGAGAGGTGTGCCCTCTCTCTTGGGAGGTGGCGCACTCTCCTTGAGGGCGCCGCACTCTCCTTGAGGGCGCCTTTGTTCATATCGATCATTGTGCTATTAAGTGTTTAATGAACGAACCAGTTACTAAGCCTCGTATTATTCGTTGGTTACTTTTAAATTCTCTTGCAAGAGTTTGTTCTAACAATCCTTTGTTCCTGTCTCCAATTTTTTAGGTAAAGAGAGACTTAGGCGCACCTACTCCAAGAGAGGTGGAGCCCTTCACCTCTCTCCATCTTTGATGTGTGGCAACTCTTGTCTAGTTTGCTTGAGATGTGGCACGAGTCTACTCACACATGTGGCACGCATCTCTATGAGTTAACTCTCCCTCTAGCTTTGGGAATTGCTCCCACTTTGCTATTTAAGCATGGCTACCCCTCCTCATTTGGTTAACGAGAGTTTGGGCTTTGCTTGTATTGTACTATTGCTGAATATTTTTCCATTGAAATAAAAAAAGGCTTTGGAGGTCAAGAAGGTGGCTTGTGTTACTTATGTGGATGATTGATGTCATGTCCTAGATATATCAGTTAACCTTAGTTTAATTTCTTTCTTTTAAATTGTGATTTTGGCCTTTCAAGGGGTGTTATCACCTAGTAGGATAGGATTCATTAAACTAGCTTGCTTTTTAGATCCTATTGATCATTTACAATAGAGATATTTGATTTGCATGTTTATTTCAGCTAATTATCATGCTATCCAAGTCTCTTTTGTAGGTGTATTTAACAAGTTTCTTGCAAGTATTTTTAAGCTTACAGGTTCTCATGCTTGGAGAGGTGGCTGGACTAGGTTGTACCTTCCACAAACTCCAAGCTTCCTGAAGAAATAGTCCCTCAACATTCCACCGGGAGACTCCATTGCCCAAGCCTTCAGGATTATCAAGCTTCTCTATCTCTCCTTCACAAATTAAAGATTTCTTGGAATTCTTTCACAATTTAACTATGGCAGTGACAGAGATCGAGTCATTCCACAGTGACCAGTCCAGCTAGCCTACAGCAATTAAGATTGGAGTTTGCTCAATGGTAGCAATGGAATTTGTTCATGGTTTGGCTCTTACAGCAACAAATCTAAACTGTGATAGTTTGGTAGAGTTTAAAAACAATGAGTCAAATCAAGTAATATTTTATAACCATAATTTACTTTCAAACTTTACATTATACTTTGTTTTATTTTAGCTTTCAACTTTATTAGATATCATACAAAAGTTTATAATTTCATTATTCTTTCATTTAATTTATTAATTAATTATAAAATTTGAATAATGTAGTTATATGTTTTTAATTCATAATTATATATGTTTAATATGTAGGATATATGTCCAATAATGTCTTGAACATAATGGTGAAATTTATCATTCCATGAAATCCATACTTTCTCAAATGATCTATACATCAATGATCTGAAATTTGAACATAATGGCAGCAAAAGTTTCTATGATCCTTGATGTTATGAATCATTTGAGAATCCATGATGTTATGAATCATTTCAATTTGAGATTTCGTTTCTTCATTTTCAAATTTTCGTTGTAAAATTAAAATTTTAAATATATATTGAAAAAAAACAAAATTAGGGTTAGGGTTTCGAATCCCTGTTTCCTTATTTTGAGACAAGTGTCACACCCGCACTGGATTCTTCAGCCAATTCCAATCGCACCCAGTTTGTGTAACATCGCATCTAATCCAATTAGGATAGGGAAGAGAAATCCATGTAGGATAGAATACACACACACACATTTATCGATCATGAGCAAGACCAAACATCAACTTTGGTTTATTAACTATTATTGTGTGCTTAATAAATTATTAGTAATATTGTTATTATTGTAATATATATATAGACACGCACACACACATTATCATGATTCAATACTGACTAGTTTCTTCTCTTGCTGACTCATCCTTGAATTACAACATTGCTTAATGGTTCATTCAATCGGATTCATAAAGCTCTGACCACTAACAATGGAAAACTGATTTTGCATGTAGGCCATAATATTGCTTTACAAGCAGATTTGGTATGAATTTATCCTGAATGGAAACGCTACTATGCACTGAATCTTAAACTGATCTATTCCCTGAACATTAGCGCTTCCTTACTTCTGACTTATCATTAACTATGCTAACTAGATCCCTCCTGTTACTCCATCAATCCAACACTATCACTCAAATCTGGGGATTTGACAGATTTTGACCATGTACGGATAAGTAGTGGCCAGCACTCCTCTAACTAATTGTGACAGAGTATAGACTACATGCACTTCTGTTATTGTTTACTTCACATCTTCTCACAACATGACTAGGGCAAGACTGGCCATCTACAGGGTGATGATAGGATCTAGCAATTGAGTTTCCTTCTGATCTACAGGAGTCAGGAATCAATATTTTAGTATTTACTGTTCATCGGTGCATCAACACCCTTCGGTGGAAATAGAATTTCAGCAATGGCTATGGATGGGTTTTCAACTGTAACTAGATATATAAGTGTCGCTTCGTAGATTGATGGTTTGACTTTATCAACGATAGATAAATCTTCATTAGCAAAACTTCATTTTTCATCTCTGATTGGATGTGTTAGATTTCTCCTATCTACCATTTATACCCTGACTTCTGCAAGTGCTGTTGATTCAACTAGGTCAGCTGACAGTTCTTTATCAAACCTTTGAATAGATACATCTTTTAAACTTCCATAAGTATGATTTGACTATGAATTTTCAGGCGAGCTATTTCCTTGTCCTTGTTTGATAAAATTATGTCTTTATCTAATAAAACATTGTCAAATTTTCTCTTGAGGTCTTAAATCTTCTGTTATGATTTCTACTCACTTTGTTCATATTCTTCTAGTTAACAGTTTAACTCGTCAACCTCTGTAATGAGGGATTATTTTCAGTTCATAATTCTAACTTTTCTTCAAGTTTCTTCAGAGATTCCAATCTAAGTTTCACTGATTCTTCCTCTATTGAATATCCCATGGTTACTTAAATTTTTTCTATGGATAGCTCGACTCTAAGTGGGCACACGGAAGTGTCAGCAGCCCATTAGGAAATAATCATATAAGATAAGATAAGATAATTTTATTAATGTCCAACAAATGACCACAAAAGTAGGTCAATAGTGTTGAATTTAGCTCAAGCATGTAGTTTATTTCTGTTTAGCATTTACTTGAACCATAACCACTGCAGCAACACTACACTAGCTGCAGTAAACCAAGATTACAATAAGAATAAACATGCACAGAAGACACCAGAATTTATCCTGGGAAAACCCTTCTCAATCAAGGGAAAAACCCAGCAATCCTTTGCTTATATTGCCAAGAGAAGATCCACCATCCACCACCAAACCCTAGCACACAAGAGGGTGCCCAGTAACTGAGAAAGCTAGCGCCTTAGAAGCATGCGCACTTCAGCCGTACAAGTAGGTCTGAAATCATGAGATGGCAAGTGAGAGTGATCCACAATGGGCATCTATCTCTCATATAAATACAAGACTTAGACACATCAAATGGATGTGTTTATTGGCACAATAGGGCCGACCTAAACAACTTAAAATATAATTAATCTTTGACTCAATATCAATTATCTTTACATGGTGGGGCCGACTTGTACCCTTTACAACACAAATTAGGGTTTTACCAAAGTCTCACTCTCTAACAATATAGCAAGGGATCTCACACATCCTCTAGTGTTGTGCCACTAGGGACACGTCCACCTGTGCTCAACCACAGGGACGTCACTCTCAACAAATTAACTCAACTAAGTCCATAGGAGTACCATCCGGAGAACAATCTCAAGTCGACTCAACTAAGTCCATAGGAGTCTGACGGGAGGCCATCTCAAGTCATCTCAACTCAGTCCAAAGGAGCACGACAAGAAACCACACGTCATCTCACCTCAGTCCAGAGGAGTATGACACACCCATCACATGGGCTCTTTCACAGATGTCTCAACTCAGTCCATAGGAGTACCATCTGGAGAGCCATCTCATGTCGACTCAACCAAGTCCATAGGAGTCTGACATGAGGCCATCTCAAGTCGTCTCAACTCAATCCAGAGGAGCACGATCTGGAGAATGTCTCATGAAGCTGCAATCAACAACACTCCCTCTCAGCTAGGGAGGCATTCTCCACCAGGCCAAGTCTCTCACAGAAGTACTCGAACTTCGTCCTGGCAAGCGGTTTGGTGAAGACATCTGCAACTTGCTCGTGTGTAGAAAGGTACTGCACATGTATTGCTTTCCTTTGCACCATATCTCTGATGTAATGGTATTTGATCTCAATGTGTTTTGATTTATTGTGAAACACAGGATTCTCGGAGAGCTTCACACAGCTCTGGTTATCGCAGTGGATAACGGTGGAATCCATCTCATGACCAAATAAATCTGCAAGGAGCTTGCGAAGCCACACTGCTTCACGGACTGCCACACATAATGCAATGTACTCTTCTTCTGTGGTACTCAAAGCCACATAAGTGTCTTTCCTATTGCACAAGGAAACCATGGCAGATCCCAAAGTAAAACAACAACCGGAGGTCCTCTTCGGATCCACTGCGCTCCTTGCTTAATCCGCATCGGCATATCCCTGCAATCTCATGTCTACACCGGAGGCATATCTAAGGCCATAACCAACTTTGCCTCGTAGATATCTCAACACATGCTTTGCTGCTATCCAATGTGTCTGTCTCGACTGACTCATAAACTGACTGAGTACACTCATTGCATAGCATATATCAGGTCTGGTATTAACCACATACTTCTAGTCCCAAGAAGTAGTGCATCATACCAAGGTCCTTCATCTCGAATTCAGAGGCCAATGCACACTTGCATTCAACAATGAGGCTTTCTAAACCAATGAGGAATAAGTCATCAACATACAGGACCAAAATCAGGTACTCATCACCAACAATGTGATAGTATAGGTTGGGATCATCAACACTCTTGTTGAAGCCCAAACTCATCAAGTGTCCAACAATCATGCTCGAGGTGCTTGCTTTAGTCCATAGAGGACTTTCTTCAACCTGTATACATGAGACTCCTTCTCATGTGTCACGAATCCATCTAGTTGCTCGATGTAAACTTCTTCCTCAATCTCACCATTGAGAAAGGTTGTCTTTACATCCATCTGATGTAGTTTCCAACCCATGGATGTTGCAAGAGAAATAATTTTACGGATCGAAGTGTATTTGGAAAACAGGAGCAAATGTCTCCTCGTAATCTATTCCCTCCACCTGAGAGAATCTTCTAGCCACAAATCTCGCTTTGTATTTCTCGACACTTCCATCAGTTGCATGTTTGATCTTATAGATCCACTTGGAAGTCACTACAGACTTACCTTTCGGTCTCGAAACAATATCCCACACATCATTCTTCAAGATGGATTGATACTCTTCGGTCATGGCATCTTGCCAAAACTGTTGTCCTGTTGCTTCTCCATGAAAAGAAGGTCCAGTATCAATGATGTGGCTCATAGCTGAAACATAGCTCGAAAATCTTTGTGGTCTCTTGCTCTCTCGGAATGTATCACGAGAAGCTACATATCCCTCTGCCTCCAACAAAGTCTGTCGAGCCCATGTAGGCCTCTCCCGGCCTACTGCCATGTCTCTTGGAATCATCAACTAGAGCTACAGGATCAACTGGATCAATAGGATCAATAATTGTCTCCCTCTAAACTACTGAAGGGGGAGAAGGTAGTGTTTCTTCCTTCTTCTCAAATAGTTTGACTCCCTCTGAATCAAGTGACTCCCTCTGAAGTCTGAAGGATAAACATCTTCCTTTTCCGGTGTTGCTAACCTGGAGACAAAGGATAATGATTCGCATAGTGACAAGGGCTTGAAACCTTTCACATCACTAGTTGCAAGTCTAGTCTCCTCGATATGCACTAGAGCTTGAATTCGCATAGTGACAAGGGCTTGAAACCTTTCACATCACTAGCTGCAAGTCTACTCTCCTCGATATCCACTAGAGCTTGAATAAGGTGTACTTATAGCACACACTCAAAAGTCACACTAAAGATCACTCTTGAAACAAGTTTCAGAAATTTACCTCAAAACGAGGATGTCTTCAAACTCTTATTTAGAACTTGGCTGATATACTTCCTCAGATCTGCCCTTTTTCACTGCTCCAAATCTGCCCTTGTTTGACTTTAGAATAGCTCTGGAATTTGCTTCAGAATTTGCCTCAGGACAGCCATAGAATAGGCCTCTAGCTCGGCCTTCCTCCCTCAGAAAATTCACCTTACTATTGTCCAAAAAATCGGCCTCAGAACAGGCCTGAAATCTGCCTAGTCACTTGTTCAAAACAGCCATAAGCTCACTGGAATATAACTCAGAAATCAGTTATAAATTTTCTGGAATATGCCTCAGAAAACTACCATAGACTTGGCATCTAATTCATCTCAGAATTTATTTTACAGTCCTTCAAACTGCCACAGAAATTCGGTCACTTAAAACTAGCCTTAGTCTTTGTCATAGAGCTGCCTCAAAAAGAAACACCATGGAAGCTGCTACAGATGTGATGCCACAGGTCTCCTTAGATGTGATGCCACAGGTCTCCATAGATGTGTTGCCACAGGTCTACAGTTAGGGCTCCTTCTAGCTGTGGCAGCCCTAGAAGGGTTTCACCATGTTGTGGTCTCCTTTTAAGACCCTCAACAAGGTTCGGCCAAGGCGGATAGGCCTGTGGCCAGCCTTAAATTTCACCACGGAGTTAATGGAAGGTACGGCCCTATCCTTATACTAACAGCAAGGGTTTAGCATCCCTCAAATCCCCACAGCCTGCCTTCAATTACTATGCAAAAATTCATCTTCAAGTACTTTCTCTGATACAATGTTGAATTTAGCTCAAGCATGTAGTTTATTTCTGTTTAGCATTTACTTGAACCATAACCACTGCAGCAACACTACACTAGCTGCAGTAAACCAAGATCACAAGAATAACCATGCACAAAAGACACCAGAATTTATCCTGGGAAAACCCTTCTCAATCAAGGGAAAAACCCAGCAATCCTTTGCTTATATTGCCAAGAGAAGATCCAACATCCACCACCAAACCCTAGCACACAAGAAGGTGCCCTAAAACTGAGAAAGCTAGCGCCTTAGAAGGATGTCCACTTCAGTCGTATACCTATGGCCTGATAAAACTCAATAACCATGAGGTGTAGGTATTGGTTGGGATCAGCAACACTCTTGTTGAAGCCCAAACTCATCAAGTGTCCAACAATCATGCTCGAGGTGTCTGCTTTAGTCCATACAGAGCTTTCTTCAACCTGTATACATGAGACTCCTTCTCATGTGTCACGAATCCATCTAGCTACTCGATGTAAACTTCTTCCTCAATCTCACCATTGAGAAAGGTTGTCTTTACATCCATCTAAAGTAGTCTCCAACGCATGGATGTTGCAAGAGCAATAATCGTACGAATGGAAGTGTATTTGGGCAACAAGAGCAAATTCTCCTCATAATCTATTCCATCCACCTGAGAGAATCTTCTAGCCACAAATCTCGTCTGTACTTCTCGACACTTCCATCAGCTGCATGTTTGATCTTATAGACCACACGTCATCTCAACTCAGTCCAGAGGAGTATGACACACCAATCACATGGGCTCTCTCACAGATGTCTCAACTCAGTCCATAGGAGTACCATCTGGAGAGCCATCTCATGTCAACTTAACTAAGTCCACAGGAGTCAGACTGAAAGCCATCTCAAGTCGTCCCAACTCAGTCCAGAGGAGCACGATCTGGAGAATGTCTCATGAAGTTGCAATCAACAACAAATGGGACTGAAGAATACAACAAGTATGATTACAATGTGTGAGTGCAAGTGCATCTCCTAGAGAATGTCAAAAAAATAACATAAAGAAAGAAACTTTATGTTATAACATATAGAAACTTTCAATTGAACTATTATTTGAATCTTTGGTAAAAATGATATAATCTTCTCCGTGAAAAACAATACCCTTTGGATTTGTACTTGAGTAATTATATTGGCCCTGTGACTAGTATTATAAAGTCACCAAGTATTAAGTATAATTTCCTATGCTTCTTTTCATTTTAGAATTATATCATATTACCTTTCCAATTCCCTATCAAGTTATCTTGGATATATTATGTCATCTCAAAATCGTTACATCTCTTCTTATTAACACACTATATAATGTATTCTTCTTAGAGATGCCACTTTTTCAACAACAACTTTTAATGTGTATGTTTCACAATTTAATAATTTCTTTGTTATGAAAGGTTCAATAGTCACTACCCATCATTTAGCATCCAGTTTGCAATGGTATTATGTCAAATCAACTAACCAACTGGTGGTTGCTTTCATAAATGAATATTCAAATCTCATTTGCACTTCAATTCAACACTAAGACAGTGTCGAAGCCCCAGGAATCCCCAAGCCATCTCCATTCCTCCAAATAGGAAATCAAGCCACCACAAGTCAACTAGGGCTTGAATCCCTCCTCCATGATGCACAACACTCCAAATCCCCTATAGGGCGCTCTCTAAACAAGTGGCTCCTCCATGAGGCATCAATTAATGGCATCCACCAAACTACTAAGAGATCTCCAACACCCAAGGGAAGAACACCAAGCCTGTAATCAACTAAGATCAAACATCCACTAAGCAAGCTATCTCAACTGTGCATATCCATCACAAACCATCTTCCATGCTACAATACATCTCGAACCATCCAAGGGATGAACATACACCATGTACCACAAATATCATGAAGCACCCCCCAAACATGATGTAAATATGTTCGGAGTAACCCGAAAATCTAACAAAGAATTACTTGAGAATATGGTATTAAAAAAAAAGAATAACATTGCATGACATTACAAGGAAGTGCACGGAAGCTACCCCATTAAGAGATGTAAACAATGTAGTAGACGTCATTCTTCTAAGCCATCAAGAATCACAATCCTAAACAACAAAATCACAAAGAAAAGTTGCAAAATTACAAGGAAGTGCATGGAAACTACCCCATTAAGATATATAAACAATGTACTAGATGTGATTCCAAGCAATCAAGAATCACAATCCTAAACAACAAAATCACAAGGAAAAGTTGCAAAATTTTGATAGAGTTATATCAAACAAGGATAAGAAAATTGTCAGTGTAAGAAAGCAAAATCAAATCTTGCTAACTAAAGTTCACGATTAAATCAAAAGAAAACATCAATTCCAGAAGTCGATAAAGCGACATCCACGGACCCAATTGAATCAAGAATGTTTTCAAAAGTCAAGGACTAAACTATGGATAAGGACCTTTACATACTGGATTGAAGTTAAAAACTTAAGTGTTGCAACTAATGAAATATTGTTGACCAACAAGGTAACACAAGTACATGACGAAGATTTACTCCTTCATTTTAAAGTGAATCAGGAGTATCCTAAAATTTAGATTGATAAGAAGAAAGTTATAAAGGTACCTTATCGACATCCAAAACAGAAGAATCATTGCATGGACCAATCACCTTACCAACATCAATATTTCTCCAATCAAAGTCAACATGTTGATTACATTCCAAAGAGTCAAGATTCCAAAACAATTTGGAATTAAAAACGAAGAAACTCAAATCGAAAATCTTAACATATAGCTCCATAAAAAATCAACCTAATTCCAACAAGGGAACTTTCTGAAGACAAAATTAAAATAATCAATGGCACTAGACCAAAAGGAACTCAGGTTGTCCTCGACAATGTTGTAAATATCGTGTTGGTGAATATATCGCAGAGGGTCCAAAAAGAAACCTATTAGCAACGTCAGGGAAAATATCAGGAAGCTTAAAAAAATACCCCATCGCTCTAGCCATTTCATGGGAAAAGGCTATGTTGCACGGAGACCCGTCCCCCCAAAAAAAACCTGCATACCCGCCATTCCCGCGTACCAAGGACCCTTAGGAAACTTACCCAAATTGTTGGGGACTTCATTGGGGACTAGGGGACTTGTTGGTCGTCCCCAAAGACGTTCCCGACATATTTCAGGGACGTTACGAACAGATTTCAAGGATGTTCTAGGCAGATTTCAGGGATTTTTTTGGGCAGATTTTGGGGATATTCAAGGCATATATCTTCAGTCTTGACAATCATGGAAATTGATGATTGGACAATAAGATCATTTTTCCCATCCATTATTTTTGTATTGCATTGAATCTAAATCTGTTGTAAAAATTGTAGCTCAAAACATGGGTTTTGTATGATGGGTTTTGATTTGGGTTCCTGGTGATTTAAATATTGTATTTTTAGCAACAAGGTTACAACAAACAAAGTTTCCATGTCAAAAAAACAAGAAATGCAACATTTCAAAGGGCTGATACTTATGGTTAATGTTCTTGTTCTTCTCATTTTTCTGGTCATCTTAGCTTTTACATATTCTACATGGGTTTTCAGGAGTCATTCAATTATAGTGCTTCCACCATCCCAACCTCAACCATTGTGAAAACAATCAGATAGTAGTGACTTTGATTGGGCACTAAATGTTTGAATAAATTCCTATTCAATCATATTCTTAATCTGAAATATGAATCTAATCTCTTTACAGACCCAAAGTGTTTTATAGTGGTTTTCAACACAACCATAAAAATCTGCAAAACATATTGAGAAGGGAATGCCTTTTATGTTTTAACATAATAGTCATTAACAAGAAATATGAGTAAGAAAAACTGCTATAGAGACATTTCTCATTTAATTTGCCTAAAGCTAAACTGCATTTTGCTCTTGTCTAGCATCCAATAATGAAATGCCACTCGACCCTTTTTTAAATTGGTCGAGCTTTTTCAGAATTGGCAAGTGTAAGGGTTGTGCATAATACTATATAGTATAACTTGATATGCTTACAAGCTTGAAGCAACTACAAATGTTTATGGTGAATTTTAATATTTTTTGATATATATATATATATATATAATTGTCGTCCCCAACCCGCCGTCCCTTGAAAAATTTGGGAGTGCGCTCTAGCCGTCCCGGGAATGCGTCCCCCCGTCCCCGCCGTTCCCCTGTCCCGAAAACCAATGCAACATAGGGAAAAGGTAACAGTAAGTTAGCTCCTTCGTTCTCAATCCCCTACTTTCCCTCTTCGAAACGAGCAACCCCCGCCCCCAACAAAAACAAAAACAAAAAAAACTCCTAAATTGAGGCAATAATATTGCCAACTTGGAAATCTCGCAATATTTGCAACACCCGTCATGAAATAACACATGAAAATCATGATCTTCAGAAAAAAAGGTTCCTGCTCTTATCTAGCAAGGGATCATCATCTAATTGAAATTGTCAATGATGTTCATCGTGAGAAGATGAAGCAGTCATGAGAGACTACCTGTCCTTACCCGTGCTTTGAGAAGAAAGCAATTCAACAAGAGAGGAACTGTAATATACCCTAGTATAAGACACGATATAATAAGTCATATAATTTAACAATTATATATAATTGAAAAATATAAAATAAATACAATAGGCTGACTTGTTTAATGAAGAGTCGTGACTTATTATGTGACTCACCCCTTGAATTGTAATTATAAAAGTAAGATACATTGTAAAATCATGATATATCAAATATCAATTGCTTTCCTACATTACATGTATGTAGTATGTACATTGTTGTGTGCAAGTGTACGTTCTTTGTAGATTATAACAATAGGGATTAATCATAAATCAATTAGACATTGTTTTTTAGATAAGGCCAAGGCACATCAACCCGACATGATAGATCTCATTATAAATGACGCAAAGTGTCTAGGCACGTTGCTGCTTCCAAGTAACAGAATATTGTTAGCCTCCTAAACAACATTAGATTTAATTGATAGTATAGAGAAGCCTTTTTCATAGAAAACTACTATATACTACCCAAGATCATACAAGACACCCCCATAGTTATAAACTCCTCAGTACTCCTCTACTGATGGCATCATTAGACAAGTCTTGCAAGCCCTTTATAGTAGGACATATCAACTCACAATTTTGCTCATTTTTACCTGTAACACATGTAATTTTATACTTGACTCATAGATTCCTTATGAACTCCAATGAATTATACTGCAAACATGTATTTTGCATTAACACTGACATTTTGTCTTGGCAATTCATTGGTATTAGCAACAAGGGTGCAAAAACAAATAGTTTCCAGTGTATTAAATCAGAAAGCTATCATATCAGCAATAGTTGGTAGAAATATGTATGCCAAAGGTAAAGAAGATAGGCATCTGATAAGTTCGTGAAATTAACTGCTTAGCACAACTAAGGCCATAACCATACCTATCTCCATAAATAGACAAAGCAGTGAAAAATCAAAGCAAACCTATCATCCATCCGTGCTTGAGCCTCAATGTAAGACAATGCTGCACATGACTTGATAACACTTTTGGTAAATCTCACAGAAACAATATCTGCTGAAGAAGTCATTTCCTGTAGCATATTCAAAAAGGACAATGTGCATGAAAGAAATGAATATTCTACACATTACAGAAATTACTCGAATAATCCAGCAACCATTTATTTTTTCCAAATTGTTCCAAAGCTTAGCATTTAAAGCAAAAACTATCACATTTCTCTATAGAAAACTCCACAAATTATACTTCAATACAAATAGAAAGAAATAATTTCCAAATTGGAAGAAAACACAAATTAACATTTCAGACATGTTGAAAGAGATTAAGAAACTAGCTACAACCATTTATCTCTCTCATGGCAGTGGATGGGGTCCAACAACAAAAGGGTTGTTATCCGAATTTTCCCAGTGCTTCATTTGCATGTCATGCACAAGACCATCTCATCAAAGACGGCCCTCATTGGAAACCCCTTCAGAATTCATCCCAAAGTACATATGCTACACCTTTGACCGTACCTACTGATAAGGTCGGTTCATCAGTTGGTTCTGAGCAAGTAACAAAGGAGGATGCCCACATGCCAAGGAAGGTGGGCATTTGATTCACCAGTCTTAGAGCTTCGGTGGTGGATCTGGTGTGGGTGTGGTTGAGGAGTCTGACAGGAATACGGGAAGCCCTGTCTTGCGTCCAGGTCCGGATCCAATTCCCAAAGTCAAAGCACTGTCTTGTCTTCTTCAACAGGCACTAGTGATCAGTCGTAGGGTATGCATGTTGATGATGCATGCTGATGATGGGTGAAATCCTTCAAGGAAGTCGTTGCCCTTTCTTCAGACAAAGATGTTCCTTTCAAGAATATAGCATGCAGCAACAGATTCAATACTCTGGGCAACCCTCACTTCTTAGAATGAAGTTCTCCCTTCTTTCTTAGAATATAAGAGGGATGACGATCCCAAGTCGTAAGTAGATTGTCTGTAAATGCTTCAAAGAGCTAAGTTGGATATAGTCCTTTTCAAGTCTGTCAGGTTCAAGCTTTGGCACCGTATGAGTTATCCCTGGAATGGTCCCTTCTGGATTACAGATCATTCTCGAGAGGGGTTCTTGCTGTTTCCCTGTATTTGCAAAGTTTTGCTACAGCTTATGGTTCTGATGCTGGCAACAAGTGTGGCTGGATCACTCTATTGATTCAGGAGAGATTGCTAGGATTTTGTTCAGTGTATGCTCCTAATATCAGTTTGGCTAGGTTGAATCCTTGTGAGTGGATGTCCTCTTCCCTGTCAGATGCAAAATGGATTGTTGGTGGAGATTTCAATATCGTAGAATGGGATGATGATCGAGGTGGTGGTATCAGAGCAGTTGTTAGCTGATCCATAAACCATGCTTGGGCAAGATGTGAGAATTCTCTTCAACTCTTTTATCCTAACTAGGGGAAAAAAGGGCTTGACTATGGGGGTTGGTCTACTTGGTTCAATGTCGAGCAAGGAAAGGATAGGGTGCAAGTGCAATTAGAAAGGCGTATGGTCCTCCAAACAACATCTCTTTCTTCGAGTCTCAAAGGCCAGTTGATGGGTTGATTGAGGCTACGAGGTCAAAACATTTACGAGTCCAAACTTCCATATCGATGGGGAATGTGGTGGATATAAAGCCCTAATATTTATATATGTTGAATGTGGCTCACTTGGAGTCCCTGGACTTATGTGCCCTTGTTCATACAGTTTAGAATCTCATCCCTCATCCTATTGGGGAAATAGGTTGGTTGTTGTGGTGGGAGGCTGCAATTTGGAGAACTGTCAAGTTCATGAGAGGTTGGGGGCACATTTGTCTGCCATCATGGCTGAATCTGCTCATAACAAGCCCATTTGTCCGTCGTCCAAGGTTCCAAGGATGTGAGAGTTGATGTCTGAAGGTGGTGAGTCACTAGATGACCCACTGCTCTCCATCACCCGTGCCAAGGTCTTGCAATAAAGGCCCAACGTCCCGGGTACAAGCCCAGGACGTCCCTCAAAGAACCATGTCAAGGCCATCTAAGACAAACAAAGTATAAGACAAGGTAAGCCAAGGTTCATAAGAAACATTTGTCCTTAAAGCATGCAAAGTAAGTTGTAACTTAAGATATAAGCCATGTAAATAATTCACCTCAGTATCCCCTTCAAGCATCACACCAACCCGGGACCACATGTGAGTTGAGAAGTTTAAGTATGGGAGGGCCTTCATCCAACCCTATTTGCCACCTAGACAGAAAATAAAAGAACCTAGGTAGAGGGATAGGTCCCGAGGGAAGAAGAAATACAAAACCCTCCAAGAGTAAGTATGAAAGTGATATGGTTTTAGGGCTTACTTCATGGATTATGGTGTCATTTAATCCATTTCTATGAGTGCCTTTGTGGAGGGTGTGCTTGCTCTCGAGTTACCTCTTTCTTAGGTGCTATTTTTTCCAAACCCCTTTCTCTTCCATTTTATTTGTAAGCTTTTCATATTTGCAAGTCCCCTTTTATAAGGTTTCAAGCTATAGCATTGCTATTTGGGACCAGGGTGAGCACAGAAAGGGTAGAGCTCAAGTTTGGACTGGCTTTTGGGAGTCCTTTTCTGTCGATCCTTTCTTTCTTTAGCATCAATTTCTTATTCTTTTAGTAGCAACTGCAATCAACCTTTGCGCCTCCATTCCCTCTTCTCATGAGAGAATGGACCATGACCCATTACCGAAGTTTAGTACACTATGAGAGGCTCCAGGATGGAAAGTGTTAAGTATGGTGGGGAATGGAACCTTACCCTTGTGAGGACCCCCCAGTAGTACCCCTTTTCTCTGGGCGATGATAACACAGGACTAGGGCATAGAAGTTGACCACAAAGGTGAAACAAGGCAACTAACACAATTTCCCACGCCAATGATCCATTATCCAAATTCAACCAAAGATCCTCATCAACATGCCCAACAAATTAAGCACAACACTTTGCATGAAAGGACTAACATACCTCATGGTAACGATGGCTTACCATCTCCAACACTTTGGGTTGCTTGGATGTGATGAGCCTTGGTTGACCTGTAGCTGTAAAGGTGAATGAGGGGGGTTGTCGGGCTACCATCTGTGGACATGTTGATCATCATCATGGTCGGGATTATGTTCTCCATTGCGGGCCAAAAAACATGATCTCCTCTAGTTACCCCTAGGCATCGGGGGATAACAAGTACAAGAGAGAAAAGTCAGTTGGCATACCCAACTCAGTGTAAAGTCATCCATAGCTAGAAGAAGGGAGAGTGAGTTTATAATGACCCCCAACACGATACATAAGTCGACCTAGTCAAATGAAAAAGTCTTTCCATCAAACTACTCATCCACTGGAGAAAACTATTACCAACCTACTCATTCAATGGAAGAGGGCGGAAGACATATCCCTATCATACTGCACACCTACTGGGAGAGTCATACAACTAAAAATGCACATCTGATGAAGGAGATTGGAAGAAACAACATGTATAGGAATGGAGAATGTAGTCACCAATCTGCTCAACTACTTGAAAAACATTGTCATTAACCTACTCATCCAATGGAGGAGGGAAAGAAGACATGTCCCTACCGTATTGCTCATCCATTAGGAGAGTGGTAATTCTAAACTATCCATATAAAGCGGGTGTCAAAAGAGACATCCCATATAGGAATGATGAATGCAGCCCCCAATTAGCTTAGCTACTCGAAACAACTGTCACTAACCTGTTGATCCAATGAAGTAAGACGGGAAGATATATCCCTATCATGTTGTGCATCTACTAGGAGAGTGGTACTAAATTATCCATCTGAAGTGGTGTCAGAAGAAACATCCTATGATAGAGAGGAGATAGAAGAACCCACCTCAAATAAGATCAGTCATAGCTAAAGTGAGAATGAGAAGATCCAACTCCATCTATCTAAAAGAGCTTGAATACAACCAAGCATGCTCAAATACAACAAGTGTGTTGGTTTATGTATACCCAACAGAAGTGCACATAAAAAAGAAAATCTCAGAAGGAAGCTTGAATACAAGCTAACAATGGGTTTATAAAAATGCCCAGCTCCTCACAAGGAGTGGTCATGGCCAAAATATAGAATATAAGCAACTAAAATACAAGTGAGAGTTGGTGTGTGGACAACCAACTCAAAAAGATGGTCGATCGTAGCCGAAATAAGGAAGTGAGTGGATTAATGAATACCCTAAAGATGGACAACATCCTCCCTAAAGATGAACAAGAGACCAGAAAGAGAAAGCTTTAGATAGCACCTCCCCCTGATGTTAAAAGCAAACTAATTAAAGATACAACCTCCCCAAAACACCATAGTACCAACACTAATACAATTCCACAATCAAGCAAAGGGGATCTCTAGCAGAGATCGGAAAGAAGGAGCCACTGAACTCTATCAGATATAGGATGTCCCATAATGACCAATATCGTAGTGTGAAGGACATAAATCCACACAATCGAACTTATCCATTGAAATAAGTTGAGAATCATCTATAGAATCATTCGTAAAGTAGAGTGGGATAATTCCTACAAACTTGTGTGTGGAAACTGCATCAAAGGAGCTAAGAGGGCTCCTTCTTCGCAAAAAAATGGTCACGGGCTTGTTGGAGTCACTATGAATCACCACTAGAAGCTGAGGAGTAGGCCTCCTGTCACCAACTGCAATATCCAATATAGAAGTACCAATCCCTAGAACATGAAGAATATCTCCAAATAAGGTGGAGGCAATACCAAAAGTATCATCCTCTAAATCCAATAGAACTCGATTTACAAAGTACACCACCATATGTGTAACAAAGAAGCAGTGCATCCAGTCCAGAAAAAGGAAGTCCCTCTGAAGACCTCAAGAGAATCCGCTAATGGGGCTAAGAAGGGGTTTGAAGCCCTATTATAATAAAAATGATCCAAAAAATGTCACCACCAATCAATTCTTTGAATGAATAGAACCAGTGATGCCCTAAAAAAACTCTTTGGCTGAAAAAGAGCAAAAAAGGAGTCGCCTTCCCTAGAAGAGGGCACAAATCTGCAAAAAGTATCCTTGAATCCGCTAAAAGGATCAACTATGTGCCAAAGAAGAAGGGCAATGGTGAAAGAGAGCGTAGACCCTCGAAATCTAGAATTACTAGACTTGGCCCCTAACACTCCCGTACTCAAACCGGAACCATACAAGAATCGAGGATTTGTCAATCCATACCAGATTCATGAAGATTCAAGGAAAAAAAAATTGAATTTGTATCCGATTTTAGGATACGGATCCTTTTCCTCGAGAATTGGTTTTGATTTCAGGATTTGGGCCAAAAAGGAAGGGAAACGGTTCCCATTGGAGGAACCTATTATCCCCTCTCCTAGGGATAACTAAGGAGATTATGTCTCAAGGCCCACAGGTCCTAGACATGGAGTACCGAGAGCCATACGACATGAGCTTGGCCCTGAAGGGCCCATCTTTTCTTCAGTGCATCCCATCTATCAGCAGCAGCAGCATCCATCCCACCAACCTGGTCCTGAAGTGGCAGTGGGTGTTGCTCCATGAGGTAATGAATCTGGGTATCATGGTATGTGTCACTCTGATTTTCGAAGCATTTTACTGTGTTGCACTGAACTCTCCTTTATTTCATAACGTTTGCTTGGAAATTATGCTCTTTAACTTGTTCATACCTGGGGGTGGTGACAGAATGCCCTAGTAAGTTGGTGTAATGTCCCCAAGGCCGAGCCCTGTTGCAAATCATGGCTATGAAGTATAAAGCTTGTTTATGAACTATAATTCAAGTTTATAAGGCTGGTGAGCCAAGTTATATAAGCTAGAGGGCTTATGTGTTATTAGGCCAGGAGCCTGATTTTTATACATGTAATTATGCACAATATTAATACAAAACATCTCTGCGTGTGGACTGACCACGATGAATGAGTGATGTGTTGAGATTTGGGTACCTTGGTAAGTGGTCCCCATGTGCTTATGAGTCTCTAAGCACAAAGGGGGAAGACTATTACCCTTATACTTTACTTTATGATTCTAATTTCACTTTGACTT
>SNQJ01S0000148.1:272392-289719 GCA_010110895.2 Picea sitchensis
CCTAGACATTTGTCTAGGGTCTTTATCAATTTGGTCCCAGACCACATACCCCAGGAGTGCACTGGGGGCCCTAGATCTTGTCTAGGGTCTTAGCCATCCTCCAGGAGAATGGCTCTCGCTGCTGCATGTAAATTTAACAATCTCTAAAAATGAAATTAAGGTTTTAATTATTGAATTTATGTAAAAACTAGATTTTTGATGTAATTTGGCCATGTCGGCCTTTTCTGACCTAAAAAACAATTAAAGGTCATTGATATCGTATAAATAAGAGATAAAACTCACATTTTATCATGATTCACTCATCACACAAGTGGTGGTCTGAAATTCGGCCCTCTTTAAGGGTTATTTGATGAAATCTAGTGGTGCACACTTCTTGGAGGAGGCATTTCTTGGTGTATTTGGAAAATTTTCATGTGGAGGATCTTCAACTAGGGTTTATGCTTGATTATTCTTAATGAAGTAAGTGGAAAATCTGCAATTCTTTATTGTGAATGAATGCTTATGGTTAATTTTACTTGTTTCATGTCTAAGATTATGAAATTGCTTGCTTGAAACCCTAGAAGAAAGACATATGTTACTATCATTTTCTCTATAGTCTTCACTCGTTAAAATTCCTTGAAAGGCAGCTATCTTGAAGTAGATACTAGGACCCTACCATTGTAGCACTCTAGTAACCCTAATTCATTTCCCATTGCATATTTTAATACAATTTGTTCAAGGAAAGTAGAAATCACTAGGGCCTAACCTTTGTTACTTTCTAGCAATTATCTCTAGGAGTTGGATTTTTGAGGCCTTGGGATACCAACACCTTTCTTATCCTCTCCATCCCTTTGACATAACATTATCATTGCTATTTTTCCTCTAAGAATTGTTGTTGCCATTATTGACTCCATTACCCTAGAAAGGCACTAGTCTACTATTTACAAGTGTTGATTGATCAAACAAACACTCAAACCTTTATCCTTGAAGCTTTTACTAACATTTTTAACCCTAAAATAGACTAACTCCTTAGCTAACTCGTTGTTGTTGCAAAACATTGCTACAGCCATACAAACATACATTGATTGGATACATTTGCTTACATAACTACATAACTTGCACTTAACTCATTCAAAACTCAATTGTGATAATTGCTAGTCAATCTGCTAGGTAAGTGCTAACTTTTTATGGTGTTTTCTTGCACTTTTGACCAAGATTGCTACAGCCATCTAACTGCAGAAAATTCTCTGCAAAAGTGACCTATTTTGCTAGCTAGACATTGCCAAACTTGTTTGTAACAAGCTCTTACCATTCAGCTAGGTTAAAGCTATTTCTTCTTGTTATTTTCAAGCACTTTTAAGGCATAATTCTTGTGGCTGTTATAAAATATTAATTGTTGTTATAAACTATTGTATTGCTGCAAATTCATATAAGCTAGCTTACTTTTTGAAGGTTCATTGTCTTATGAAGCACTAATAATCATTTTGGTACTTGGAAAGTGCCCCTTTTTGCCTTGTTGTCTTGTTATGGGCAGGTACACAATATTATTTATTTGCTTCATCTCTATAAGACATAAAGAACCCTTTGATTTGAGTGATCTGTGAGAGGGGAAGGCTTTTCTTGTGATTACTTGCCTTAGCCTTCCCAAACCTCCAGTTCACCGGGGACGTCTCCCCTGGGGTAGTCTTGATATACTCCAAAATAGAAAGGGATCTCCTATTAAGGTGACAGTGATAGGTTATTCCCAGTTACGTCAATTATATACCCACTTGCCTTGGGCTTTTGGGCAAGTACAAATTGTGCGATAACAGAACCAATTCCTAAAGGTCGGGAATTGGTTCCTGCAATGGGAACCATTTCCTGACTTCCCTTGAAATCCATGGGTAAATAGGGCCCCACAGTTAGCCTAAGTAGGAAAAAGAGTAATGTTTTTTATCATTTGGAGGTTTGGAGCATTTCACACCGGCGAAACGAGTTGATCAACTCCAGATAAGTTCAATTTAATTTTCATTTTACATTTTTTGGTTCTTGCTAGTGGGTGTTGCGCATTGTGTATGCCCACGGGTGCCCACGGGCATACACAATTGGCTCCATCTGTTGTGTATGCCTATTGGCATACACAGCAGAGTCTTAAATTTTTTAATAATAAAAAAAAATTTTAAACTCCTGAATTTAAAAATAAAAAAAATTGTAAAGTTCAATTTCTTGTCATCGTGCCATGTGTTGCTATTAGCACTGTCAGAGCAAGTATTTCACTATTTCATAGACACCAACGATGACTTGCCGCCAATCAGTTCAGTATTGTCATGTAGTTCATAGTGGGATGAGTGGTGAAGGGAGAGGAAGCCATCAGGAAAAGGAACAGGAACAACAAAATTTCTCTATTGAATCTCCCCTCTGCAGGTATGTAACCAAGATTGGGAAGAAAGAGAAGAACACTGGTGGAAGGTACTTGTGGAAATTGCAACAAGTGCAAAAAAATTTACAGCGTCATACGCGAGGGTTAAGGCCCATTTTCTTTGGCTTGAAGGTGATAATGGAGTTCATCATTGCAAAAGTATCACCCGAGTGGATGTGGATAGATATCAAGCAGAGCAAGACGTTGCAGATTTAGCAAGGAAAGAAAGGAGGAGTTGCAGACAGCAACCTATCTCAAAAAAGACAAATGAAGTTCACTTAATTGTTGAAGAAATCCACAAGAGACAAAATTGTTCACTGCCCCAAAAATGCTCCAAACCCTTTTCTTCAAATTTGGAAAAGCCATAAAACGTAGGTTGAAAACCCTAATTTCGTAGTAGCTAAAACCAACCCTCGAGAATTTTTACCTGATACAACTTTGGATCGCCTTCAAATGAGTAGCTGAAATAACACTGCAGGTGAAAAAACTAGCATGTACCAAAGTTGTCACATTCGGAATCGCCAAGACTCGTCTAGCCTAGGACTCGACAAGACTTGATGACTCGGTAAAACCTTGGCAAACACAAAAAAAAAACTCAAAATATAGTAAGGGGGAGTCTTCACAAGTAAGGGAAAATCTTGACCAAGTCTTGGTGGAGTGGAGAGTTCATGGCCAAGTATGAGGCGAGTACTCGACACAGCTAAGACTCAAGAAAACTTGTGAGTCTTGGCCAAGTCAAAATTCACTAGCATGTACAACCATAATGAACCCTCACATGAGTGCACAGTGGGAGGAAAAAACAGTCCTACAATTAATGCGCACAAGAGATAAATAAGATGAGATAAGATAATTTTATTAATGTCCATGAATGACCACAAGAGTAGGTCAATGGTACTGAATAAGGAGAAAAAACGCCAATCACAAGGAGAAAAAACGCCAAGCATAAAAAACACTGAATAAGGAAGAGGAAGTTTACACCCGTTCTAATTCCATGTTGAGATCACAAGAGATAGAAAAGGATCGAATGGAACCATCAACAAACCTTAAATTAGCATGAACCATACGCACATCATAAAGATAAGGCTAAAGAATCAATCACTATGAACCAATATGATGAGATAATACAAATGAGAGCTTGGGTTGTGTATTTATACACAACTCAAGTCAAATGTCCCTTCAAGAAGGGAGACATCCCTTCAAGAGGGGGTTATGGGTCCACAAAACACGAGCACAAACCCCAAGAGGGTGACAAGGTCAACCCAGTCAAATATATATAATAAATACAATAAAGAGGGAACATAGCCATAAATGACCACATGTGAAGATTACCACCAATCCAACAATGTGGAGAGAAAAACACAGCCCAAATAAGAAGTAGCCCACATTGATTCTGTGTCAAACAAGAAGATGTGAAGGACTCGGGGTATGAAAAGAAGACATGCCAGGTGTGTTGAAAGGGAGAGATGGAGACCAAATAGTGTTTGCTGCTGAATCGTGAGGCATACAACCCCATCAAGATGGGATCAAAATTATAGAACAGCAGTTGGGAAACAGTATTCCAAGAGGGCCCTGTAGAAAACATGGCCGGGAAACCCTCAAAGGATGACATGCATCAGATATAATTTACTAAAATCCAATTCTACGGGGTTAGAAGATTTATCCATGGAGAGAAGAAAGGGAAATCTAGATGAGTAGTCCAAAACTTCTTTGTACCACACTATGGATCCTGCCTCCTTACATTTTTTCTTACTTCCTTTTTATAATGAAGTGCTTCCTATAGGAATTTTAATAAAATCATCTATCTATCTAGGTTAACAAGCATAGACTCAAACATTATGCCATAAAAAGCTCTCTCAATGCCCTCTGAAAAAACTACACAGAAAATTGTTAAAGGTATATCTATCCCAGTAAAATAGTTCAAATAATGATCCATTCAAGAGTGTCAGATGCATATATTATTTATATATTCAAACAGGATAGTGATATTTATATGGAATCAGATTTGAATTATCTAAAGTAGACTTAAGTTAAACCAAAACAACTGAGAACTGAGCAACTTATTTGTCACAGATTTATAAGTATGCTTGTTTGGAAGAAAAATTCTACTAGTTCATCACTAGAAATGTCAGAGAAGATAATTTCTTACCCAAAGAACTGAAAAGGCCAATCTTTCAACATCAGAACGGAGGGAGCATATATCTGTCAAGCACATTAAAAACATCCAAAGCAGGTCATTACAGATGAGTTTGGCATATTCCAACTCATCTCAAAATTTTCAATTTTACAACTGCTCGTTGCTTGCAAATTTGAAGAATGCAGCTACATAACATTGGCACTACCTTCAGTGAGTGGTTTTGGGAGCATATCTATTCTCCGCTCAACCAGGTAAACCGACGTGCCTCGTTCTGAAGCTTCTTCATCAAGAGGTGTACCCGGGTGAACAAAATTTGTAACATCAGCAATGTCTATCCATCACAACTTTGTCAAGGGATTTCCAACTATAAAGCAATGAAACCGGTGTCTAAACAAGAACCTAAAAAGGTATGGCCTCTTACCCCTGTCCTTTTTTGAAGTGGTAATCTTGTAATGAGCCAAAAAACAAAGAGTAAAGCCAATGTGATAATCATGACAGCTACACTGAAGTTGTTTTTACCACAAGAAGTAGATTGATTGCTATACTTCAGAAAAATGTTCAAACGATGACCTTGTCAGTATCATTTCTTTAAGAAGATAGATTAAAACTCAATATGAACCTCGTAAAAAAGAACAAGTAAGCCAACATGTGGATCAAGATTCAATGTGTTACAAGACACAAATGGCAACAACTAACAGAAATATAAAATTCAAAAAGCTATGGAAACTGATTGTATCATAGACTAGAAACTAAAAACAAGCCCCCTAGGGATAACTAAACAAATCAGGGAGCTAATGGGGATACAATATTTTCCTTTACAAAATCTAGTTTTTTTGTAGAACATCATTAACCTTACAATAGACTGCTGGACCTGTCACATGGAAGAACATTCCAAAATCTATCATAATTCGAATCTTATTCGGCTGACGATTAATGGTGTTGTGTGGTGGAGAGGAGGGGCTTTGTCTGCTCAATGTGGGCTCAGCTAGTCATCTGGCTCTCGGCACTCCATGTCTGCTACCTGCAGGCCTCAATACATCATCTCCTCAGTTACCCCTAGGATGGGGGGGTAACAACGTGCACATTTATGTGGTTAGAACGAACTAAAACACAATTTCATGACCAGGCAAAGGATGATGGCCCAACGACAGATTAACCCCATATGATATATCTTCAAGACAAAGGAGCTCCACATGATGGTAAAGGCCACACTTCAATTGATAAGATGGATGATGTCAGTGGTACGATACACCTTATGTTATGAGCAATTACAATGAATGTCGGCCAAATGAAGCACATGTATCGGCCCCTTTATAATCTCTTTTAATTTCAAAGGGGGCTTGACTTCAATTAGTAGAAGGATATGATGGCATCCTCCTCTCATAGTTTATAAGCAAGCCATAAACTGAGTCGTCATATGAGACAAGGGGCAGCCCCTTTAAAGTATAATACCATGATTTCATCCCCGCCAAATTACCTTTTGTGGCATGAGCTAATGTAACGCTTTATTAAAGTGGATGGATCAATGTTATTAAGTAATGAAGGGGTTGGCCCCATCATTATAATAATATCATCTTTTGCCTTTAATACATAAGTCTTCATCATAAAAAAAGGGGTGGGACCTTCAAAACAAACTTGTCCGATCATGTAAAGGTTTTGCATCATGAACATTAGAAGTGGGATCTTCTAGTATAAGCCAAAGTTATAATAAAATGGGGGGCCAAGTAATACACCTGCCATCACGAACTAGGATCACACCATGCCACCTTTTTTTTATCCTTAATTAGATGCTCCATAAGTAAGTGTTAGGCTAGGCTAACCATGAACTCACAATCATGATCCATCCACCAATGACATACCATGGCACCAAAGAGCATATCACAACTATCAGGTGCAACAACGAAGAGAAAACCAAGTACCAAGACAATCACCGCATAATCCACTTCACATCCCATACTAATAGTATCCAACCCTTGGGGGCTAGAACCTCAAGCCCATCAGCAGCCCTATATGTTAACCGAAAAATCCTGTCATGTGATAAAAATCACAAGTTTATCTCTCATACAATATGACGGGTAACAGGATGCAAAGAAAATATGCCTTGAAATGTTGTCGTCCAGCAAAATAAAAAATTAAACCAAATTTGTAAGGCATAAACTAAATTACATGAGAAACTTAATTACGAATAAATCTGTACAACAACAACTACACCTTTCGACCTGATCTTAGGCCCTGACTCACCCTCCATGAATGAACCTTGCAGAGGAACCCTTAGGTTTTCGAGGCATTGGATTCTAACCAATGTTTGCAATACTCAAGCCAGCATTCTAGCTAAGACTTCATCCACACCTGATTGCACCAATGTTTCCCTCTAAGGCTGAACACTCCACTACCGATGTGTTTGTCAATTTGTGCATGTACAATGGCTATAAGAAATGTACGATAGCATAGCTATCAAAGAAATGATACAGAGACTGCCAAAAATCATACAACGGACAATAAAGCTTTCCATGCAACGGTTGTAAAAAATCGTAAGATGGCTGATAAAAGATTTTCATACAACGACTGATTCAAAATTCATACAATGGCTCTTGAAATTTGTACTGCTTGTACTGCAAATCAGTGTGGCATCTCTAAAAATAGCATATGGGCTCCAAATTAAAACGGCTTTCGTCTTATCTCTGTTCAAAGAAATTGCAACTCCCCGGATAGTCACTGGACAGGCCAGTCCCTAGGTCTTCCCCCAGTTTCAACCTTGGTTTCTTCTCATCTTGGCTGTAATACTATATCAGAAAAATGAACAGAGAGGGACCCATACACTTAGAAGAGAGAACCATCAAGTTTGTATTCCATTAAATCAAAATGTCTTCTTACATTTATACAAGTGAAGAGGGAAAGGTGTTATGTAACTTCTTTCCATTAATTTATTATTAATACTAAAGTACTTTAATATACATCATTTACGTAAAATAAATCCTAATTACTAAAGAATGACCATAAATATTAATTACACTAACATAAAAGAGAAGTGACTGTCAGTTTTCACTCTAGTGAAGAACTCCACAAACCAGGCAAAATTTTGATAAATTCTATGATCTCACTAATAATGAGTAGCCAACTTTAAGAAAATTGAGTAAAAATTGTTTCCTCACCAGAAGCAAATATCATTGTATATTTTGATACTTCTAGGTATAAGTTAAAATCTTCAGCTAAAATTGAAATCTAAGAATGCACTTTCAAATTTCGATTGATACTAACTGCCTAGACTATCAACATTCACCTGACTCTTTAATATATTGCAAAATATTATAGCAATCCTACCTAAAGACATACAACATTTAATTTTTTAACTTAGGATACGGACTCCAACTTCGAAGTTCCCATTTGGGAGTGCTTTGCAGCATAGTGCATCATCAATATCCTTGCATCCTGCAATCACCATAGTCATATTAATAATGACAACATAGAATATTATTACGGCAGTTGAAATAACTGTGACAAAAAAGGCTAAAAGAGATTGACATCTTTCTAATTTTGGATACCACTCAGTAAGACTAACCAGGTGGATCCACACTGAATACTCTCAAGTGACGTAGATCCTCTCTCTGAGGATCACTCAAATCTTCTGGTTGTAATGTCCAGGGCAAGGGTGGCAAGCAAGCTAAAACTTGTTCAGAAAATGCTCTTGTATTGATGTCATTCTCAATTAACAAAACCTGTCAGAAACAGCAACATTCGGAAAACATTATTGGATCCAACATTCAGAATGCTTATAATATTAGCTTTTATGAAACTTAGAAAGAGGTCTGTAAAATTAGAGAAGTTAGCAATGTTTTTTTATTCTGGAAGAACATGTGTAAAAATAAAAACTTCTCAACTAGTTTTGATGCTTTGCAAAGGACCTAGGAGCCTCAAAATGTCAATTAAAAATAAAACTGAAAATTTACCTCAGTTTCTGTAGCACGATCACCTATTTCTCCTATCGTCCGCACATAGTGACCAGATGGATACCGTGATAACCGATCCCATGAATCAACAGATACAATGATCCTCTTGTCAATGAGATTTCCAAGTTGCCGGGTTTGAATTCGGATCTTAGGTAATCTCCGATCAGTAGAAACAAATAAAACATTGACAATTCCACCACCAGCTGCAGGCATAGGCATCGACTCCAGAGACCCACAGTACCTGCCCATAGGGGAAATAGATAGTCATTTCTGTTGTCTATGAGAAAAGAATGTAAATCTTATAATAATTTGGCAGCAAATAAAGTTCATTATGCTTTAGCTTCAAGCCACAAAATATGCTTAAGCAAGCAAGCACCACAACAAAAAGAAACTGAAAGTATAGCATCTAAATTCTAATGTATAGCTACCACGTGCTTAGGTAGCTATTTCTGGATATTTTAATCAGCATTTTTCATTTCAACAATCGACAATAAGTCCAAAAAAAGTCAACTGGCCATAACTTTCAGCTGTAGATCTGTTCGGTAAACATCAAAGTTCCAGAAAAGGTTGTCTAAGTCTCTAAGATCAATAGTGGTGTTAAATTTTAAAACCATAAATAAATTAAAAATTGTGCAAGCAACTTCAATTTTGAAATGGATAGAAAATTCCATCAATATTCATAATGCCAAGTAAAAGACCTAATATAGGAAACGGTAATTCAAAAACCAATGGGGCATACAGCAAATTATTTTTCAGCCTGAAAAGAATGAGAAATTGAAAAAACTGTGCAATTCAGTTGCAGAATTAAAATCATTAAACTAGAGAACCTTCTTAAATGGTTGTGAATTGAGGAATTGATTCCCATAATTAAATAATTTAAACAAGATTATGTTATTAAATGGTTGCAAGAGGACAGAATTCACAAGCTGAGAACAACTTCGTGATTTTTACAAGTCATCATATTATCTAACAAACAAAATTGTATTTTCCACTAAATTAAGTTACTTGAAATGGGTAAAAGAAAAAGTTTCTAAAACAAGGATGGATTAGGAAGCTCACATTCTTAAAACTCTGGTAAATGGGCAACGTCTATACTATATGGTATATACTACAAAAAGTCTAAATAATATAATTTATCAATTCTCTTAATTACACATCACTACACAAACAAACTGCAAAGGATAGATGTACTGTACTTAAATAGCAGATACAGAGAACTTAAAAGCAATGTATGAAGAAATGCAAACTGCGGGAAAAATAAGAGAGAGAAACCAGAATATAGCACCTGCCAAAATAGAACTCTTTATTGATACTCCAAAAGGTGAGCAATGTTGACTTGCCTCTTCAATGGGCCAACCTCCGATTGAGAAGAGTGTGAATACAATAAAAATCCTCGACATCCATTCCATAGCTTCCTAACTCTATAATAATCCTTGACATTCATTACATAACTTCCTACCTCTATATAGTTTCTCGCTAACCAATCCCTAGCCACAAGTGGTCCCAACATTAATGAGTACCAACTACCTAGCAGACCTTATTCGATAAGGATGACATGTTCACATTAATTAACCACACAGCAACTACTTAGTGGACCTTATTCAAAGAGAATGGTGAAAGGCCCTGTACATTAATTAGCCCACTCCTATGCATCCCTAAGTAGGGAGTTTAGGGTAGTGTTAATTTTCCTTAACCCAACACCTGGCAATTAGTTCCAAATAAAATCACTTTATTGAATAAATGCACAGCTGAGTTGTTTAACTAAACATTACAGCAGAAGCAAAAACTGAAACCAAACACATTTAACACGAAAGTTTCTGGGTAAAAACCCCGAAGGGAAAACCAATACCTTGTTGATTTTATTAGATAAAATATTGGGCTTTTGTTCTGGGATAGTGGCCCACCTGAGCAAAATACAAATCAGCGAATAGCCAAGCCTTACAAACCTCAAGATCAGTCCTTCGATCTTGCTGGTTGGTTGCTATCTCCCTTGCTGCCCCTTTTCTCCTCTCCTCGGCCCCTACCCCTGCCCCTGCACACTTGGATGGAAGTCCTTCTCCACCCAATCAATGAGATCTCACTCACTCATTCTATGTGTGTACTCTTCTTACTTAGGCTGTCTTTTATAACCTTGAGTTTATCCTAAATCCAAAACCCTAGATCTCCAAAGTGATCAAGGGTTGAGATAGAATCTCACCTTCACTTTGGATCTAATCGCTAGGATTTAATTAACTCACTTAAGTTACTAATGCCAAAAACTTAGGCATTTAACTTAATTAAAATCCATTAATCATAAAAGGGCTTTCACTTTCATAATCACTTTATTAAAGTGAAACTCCTAAGTCCTGAGAGGTATTAGTGTCGAGTTCCACATGCTAGAAACCAAGTCAATGTTGAAGTACTTGTGCGATGCTACATACATCAACACTCCCTCTTAGCGAGGAAGGTACTTCCACCACCTGAAGGTGGGTCTGTCTTTGCTACCATATCCACTACCATGGTTGTTCTCCAATCCACCTGATTGGTTGCTCGCTCTAAACAAAAAGTTATCCCAGCCATCTCATTCAGAGCCTTCTTCAAAGACTTTCACTGGCTGCTCGAATCCCTACCCAGGACCTTCTTCCCGTTGCCCTGGTCCCTACTACCTATCGCTTGAACCTATTGCTTCTTGTCTGAACCCTTGCCCGAAGTTGCATGGACCCCTACTCAAAGTTGTCTAGGGATTCCTGTTGCCTTTTGTTGTTGCTCGGGTACTTCTCTGGGCTACCCGACGGCTCTTCTGGGGCCTGAGTTGTTCCCGGCTGTCACAGCCCTACTGGCAGCTCCGTTGAGCTGGTTGTCCTATTGGCGGCTAACCTAGCGACCTATCTTGGCCAACCTGACCCTACTGCAACCCTCGCTAGTTGTTGGTTGTGGCAGCTTGCCTTCTAACGGCTGCTACAACAACTCTGGTCGACGGCCTATGCTGGCAGTTGACCCACAGCCTCCCCCGACTCCATATCGATGTCGCTCCTACCTAACCAACTCCTCTATTGTCACCTGCTACACTTCGCCCAACATCCGCAACTTCTCCTACCACTCAAGCTCTATGCCCAATCCTCAACTTCACGACCCTCACATGCAGCTGCCCCTCGACTACACCATGTGCCTCAACTGATCCTCTACACCCCCACGGCGCCATCTACTCCAATCTTTCGACGACCCCCCCACCTGCTTGGGCCACGGACAATTCTGTAGCAATCGTCCTTTCCTCCTCCGTTGGCTGGCAACCTCAGTTGTTGTGGTGGTTGCCCTGCCGGCTAGTTGCTCCACAGCCTAGCCTTCACCTCAGCTTTCCTCCGCCTCCGAATCTGCACGCAATCGTCCTCACTTGGCAGCTTCCTTCACCACTATTCGCTCGTTGCTACCCTCAACCGTTAGCTGCCTCTTTTGTTGGCCCAACCACCTGCCATGTTGCTAACTCCAATGCCCATGCAACTGTCTCAGCTCCTACAGATTAGTAATTCCATGTTCACACTACCCAACAGCCACGCCCTCATGCACTTTTCCATGGCTACAGCACCCACACGGACTATCACTCTCATCCCGCGATCTTTGACACGGATTTGATCTGCAGCCAAAACACTTAGCCATGCATTGTACGGCCTGTACAACAACTGTATGGTTGTTGTATGATGGTCGTACGGCTTTTTCTGAATTTTTCAACCCCGCAACCTGCAAAACTAAAAATATTTTGCACAACAAATAATCATGTTTTCTGTGCAACCTGATTTTCCTTCAGAACTACGACTTTGATACCATGTTAATTTTCCTTGACCCAACACCCAGCAATTAGTTCCAAATAAAATTACTTTATTGAATAAATGCACAACTGAGTTATTTAACCAAACATTACAGCAGAAGCAAAAAGTGAAACCAAACACATTGCACACGAAAGTTTCTGGGTAAAAACCCCAGGAAAAATCTCGAAGGGAAATCCAGTATCTGGTTGATTTTATTAGATTAAATCTTGGGCTCTCGTTCCGGGATAATGGCCCACCTTAGCAAAATACAAATCAGCAAATAGCCAAGCCTTACAAACCTCAAGCCCAGTCCTTCGATCTTGTTGGTTGGTTGCTATCTCCTTCGTTGCCCCTTTGTTCCTTTCCTCGACCCTTGCCCCTGCACACTTGGATGGAAAACCTTCTCCACCCAATCAATGAGATCTCACTCACTCATTCTATTTGTGTACTCCTCTCACTTAGGCTGCCTTTTATAACCTTGAGTTTAACCCTAGATCTCCAAAGTGATAAAGGGTTGAAATTAAATCTCACCTTCACTTTCGATCTATAATGGCTAGGATTTAATTAACTCACTTAAGTTACTAATGCCAAAAAATTAGGCATTTAACTTAATTAAACTCCATTTATCATAAAAAGGCTTTCACTTTCATAATCACTTTATTAAAGTGAAACTCCTAAGTCCTGAGAGGTATTAGTGACAACTTCCACATGCCAGACACCAAGCCAATGTGGAAGTACATGTCTGATGCTACATACATCAACAGGTAGGACCCTAACATGCCCTCCCCTTTCAAACGCAGTTTTATCGTCAAGGTTGGACGTATGGAAACTGTTGTAAAATTGTTGTTGGTTCCCAGGGGGCATCTTCAGGCTATGTATCCTTCCATCGTATCAAGACTTACTGGATAATACGCCAGCATAGTCGATGCTATCTTTTGTCCAGTACAGTCTCTGGTTGTAACAAAATGAAACGCTCTTCATCAAGTTCAAGAAGGATTGTCAAAGCTTCGTAATTCGGCCCTACAACTTTCTAAAAACAAGAGACATGAAATATAAGGTGGATCTTGTAGTGTGCCAAGAGAGCCAATATGTAGACAACTTATCTAGTGCAATGGAGGATTTGATAGGGGCCATAGAACTTGGGTGTTAGCTTCTAGTGGCCCTTTCCCTTGAGAAATATCTGCTTCTAGGGATGGAGACAAAGAAACACCCGATCCCCTTCTTCAAAGTAGCACACTAAGCGACGTTGATCTGCATGTTGCTTCATTCTATTTTGAGCAAAGACCAAATTGTCCTTAACAATATGGAGAAGTTCACCTTTGGCGTTAAGAATGATATCTACTTCTTGAACCTTGGATGTGCTTAGTAAGTACGAGGTGTTGATGTTTTGTAGCTTCGGGCAGGTATTCTCACATGACCATAGGTGTTGGGCATGGGGAAATCGTCATGGGCACCACATTACACTTTCGGTTCAATGAAAACCCCTTTGTATTTTGAGCTGGGGGCTTGGGGGTTTGGTGATCGGCTTTGTGGGTTTGTGATGGGGCTTCACCCCACATGTGTGCCTAATGTGATGTTGACTTTGTGGAGGGGCTTCTTAAGTTAACCCTAGACTTATATAAATAAGAGTGATGTCATTCTGACATTCTTGTGTGGAATGATAAGGGGAAGAGAGCTTGGTGATTTCAGTCCAAGTCTTGGTGACCTCAGTCCAACCATGGAGAGGGCTGTGATTGGCCTCAGTTCTGTTGTTTGTCTTTGTCTTGGGCAGGTACCTTGAAGAGGAGTCTGTGGAAGGTTCAGCCTTGTGGAAAAGGGAGCCGCAGGCCTTGGAGAGCTTCCACAGCCTAGGAGAAGTCTAGCCACAGGTGGCAGCAAGTCTGTAAGGCTGTCTTGAGGAGGGCCGGAGTTGGTTGGGGCTGCTCTGAGGCTTGGCCAGCCTAGGAGAGGACTGCCACTAGGCCTTGGGGACTCAGTCTGTAGAGACTACGGCTCGGCTGGTGTATAGGACCCATGGTTAGCAAGAAAAGGCATCTAGAGGACTGTTGGAGGCTCAGATGTCAGCTACAGGTCAGCTGGCAGCAGAGAAAAGGAGGTTGCAGCAGAGTTAAGGGTCCGGCCTGCAGGCGTAAAGGAAGCCACATCCCAGGAGCATTTGGCATCCAAGAAGGAGGACTATACCAGCAGAACTAGAGGGCTGCCTGAGGGGTAGAACAGCAACCAAGTTCTGGCAGGTTAGTGGCAATTTGAGGGCTGCAGGAGGGCTAGAACAGCAGCAAACTCAAGGGCACTTTGAGGACTGTTCTAGAGGTCAAGGACAGCAAGACCAGTGGTAGAGTTGAGGGCTGTTACAGCCAGTATCACAGCAAGTTCTGTGGGCTGTTATAGCAATGAGAACAGCAAGTCTCAAGGCAGCAAGAAGGTTGATATCACTGGGTCTGTGGGGCAGTCTTGAAGGCTGTTACAGCAGTGTACTTGGAGCTGTAAGAGCAGCAGTTTTGAAAACCAGGTTTGGGCACAGAAACCGAGGGTTTCCATGGTGAATTTGTAAGTATTTGGCATTTTCTATTGTAAGTGAAAAGGGTCATTTTCCCTGGTACTGGAGCCCATGTGTTCTGGTTTAAGAACAAGGATTTTGGGTTTGAAATTCATGTGTACATGTGTATGATTCAATTGTTGATCTATTTTCCATTGTACTAAGTAGTTAGGCATCTTAGTGTGTTTATGCTTACAGTTCAAATAGTAAATTTGTGTATAACTGTCAAGACATACACCAGACCTAAGGTGCGGTAAAAATCTAACATGGTATCAGAGCTTGAGGTTCTGAGAAAGGCACTTGGGTCTGAGTTATTCACACAGGAGCAAGCTTTGAGAGGGAGCTACAGTGACTGTTGCAGGTGGCAGCAGGTTAGATGGACTCTAGTTTGAGACATGGAGCAGACCATCCAGACGAGGAGTTGTGGACTATTGCAGCTCAGTGGTGTGGCAGGTTGGAAGTTCTGGTGGATTGGCAGAGAGATCGGTTTGCAGCAAAATGTTGTGTGGCGAGTTGCCAACTCCGAGGATGGACTTCCAGTGGCTTGTCATAGTGAGTTGTGATGGGTGCAGCTCGGGTGCTTTGGCACGGACGAGATTTCTTCAGATGTTTGGCAGTTTGACGAGATAAAGTTTTCATTGGGTCGGAGAGTTGCACACTGTCGAGGTATGACAATGTATGAGGTATTTGACCCAGGAGGATGAGAACACTTGCAGAGATAAGTTGTGGAGGTCTAGAGTGGACTAGGCTAAGTGTCCATTCGCAGCTTGGGATTGTTCAGAGAAAGGACACAGGTTCAGTTACAGCGTGTGTATAGACACGGAGAGTTTTGTGACTTGGATGATGGACTTGGGCAGAAGTTTATTGGATGGTCGTGACCTGGGTAAGCAGGACACTTGCCTTGAGAGGAGTGCATGGTTCTTATACAGTGGGAGTCATCGGATCATGATAGGGGCACGGGAATTGTTCTTGAGCTTCACCGTGTCTGACTCGGGTATGTACGTGGAACTTGGTACGAGGACCAAGCATGTAGTACAGGGATTTGGTACAATGATGTTTCAGATCAAGTCAGGGGATGTATTGCAAGTGGAAAATGTGGTATGGGTGCCTGGAGTGTGTTCTCAGCCTCGGCAATTGAGGAGAAGGGCTATGCAGCGTTGTTTTGGGATGGACTAGTGTTATTGGATGCCCAGAGGATCTAGCTCAGATATAGTAGTGGTCCTGGAGTTAGAGAGGGCAACGTGTATAGGAAGAATGGTCAGCCTATGCGAGCCATGACCAACAGTAGCAGAGGACAGTGGACAGGGAATAGGTAGCTCCGGAGGTTGTGTAGACTCGGAGGGAGCTCGACCTCAGAGGGAGTCTGATTTCAGAGGGAGTCAAGAGGATAGGATCGTTCAATGGGAGCCAACCTTCAGGTCCAAATGGGAGAAAGGCATCTTCCAAAACTGTCAAGGTGTCATGGGTTGAGATGGCCAGGAAAGATGCTCAGAAGCAGGAGGCTTCTAGGAGCAGGGTGTCTTCTAGGGAGAGATCATGCCAGACATCAGGATTTGCTTCAGTGACAGCGGGAGCAGCCAATCTGGTGGATTGGAGAGTAGTTGTGGTAGCGGATCCATTGTGGGAGACAAAGATACTTCTAGGTGATAGTGCAGTGTGGTGAGAATACCTCCCTCGCTAAGAGGGAGTGTTGATGTTTTGTAGCTTCGGGCAGGGATTCTCACATGACCCTAGGTGTTGGGCATGTGGAAATCGTCATGGGCACCACATTACACTTTCGGTTCAATGAAAACCCCCTTGTATTTTGAGTTGGGGCTTGGTGATGGGCTTTGTGGGTTTGTGATGGGGCTTCACACCCACATTTGTGCCTAATTTGATGTTGACTTTGTGGAGGGGCTTCTTAAGTTAACCCCTAGACTTATATAAATAAGAGTGATGTCATTGAAACATTCTAGTGTGGAGTGATAAGGGGAAGAGAGCTTGGTGATTTCAGTCCAAGTCTTGGTGACCTCAGTCTAGCCATGGAGAGGGATGTGATTGGAGGGATGGAACAGCATTAGAACAGCGGCTAAGTTCTAGCCGATTAGTGGAAATTTGAGGGTTGCAAGAGGGCTGGAACAGCAGCAAACTTAAGGGCACTTTGAGGGCTGGAACAGCAGCAAACTTAAGGGCACTTTGAGGGCTGTTCTAGAGGTCAAGAACAGCAAGAGCAGTGGCAGAGTTGAGGGCTGTTACAGCCAGTAAAACAGCAAGTTCTGTGGGATGTTACAGCAGTGTACTTGGAGCTGTAACAACAGCAGTTTTGAAGACTGAAATATCCCTGATCCCGCCGATCGAGATATTTGCTACTGATCTACTATTCTATCTTGCAGATCTGATACACTGGGGTTTCTAGATGCGTTTCAGTCGTATGTTTGAGATCTTAATGGTTATTGCATGTGCATGTGGGTTATTGCATGTGCATGTTGGTTATTACATGTGCATGTTGCATATTTAAGGTTTAAACAACATATAAGGGATGCATGCAAAAGTAGAGAACATCAACTACCCA